>CAUYLG010053202.1:0-16231 GCA_963573385.1 Cacajao melanocephalus
CTTTTCACATATTCCCATATTTCTTGGAGACTTTGTGCATTCCTTTTTACTCTTTTTTCTCTAATCTTGTCTTCTCGTTTCATTTCATTAAGTTGATCTTCGACCTCTCATATCCTTTCTTCTGCGTGATCAATTCGACTGTTAAAACCTGTGCATACTTCACGAAGTTCTCGTATTGTGTTTTTCAGTTCCATTAATTCACTTATATTCCTCTCTAAATTGTCTATTCTTGTTAGCATTTCGTCAAACCTTTTTTCAAGGTTCTTAGTTTCTTTACATTGGGTTAGAAGATGTTCTTTTAGCTCATAAAAGTTTCTTCTTATCCACCTTCTGAAGCCTAATTCTGTTATTGGAACACACTTGTTCTCCATCAGGCCTTGTTCCCTTGTTGATGAGGAACCGTGATCCCCTGTAGAAGGAGAGGCATTCTGATTTTGGGTATTTTCAGCCTTTTTACGCTGGTTTCTTCCCATTTTTATAGATTTATCCACCTGTCGTCTTTGTAATTACCGACTTTCGAATTGGGTCTCTGAGTGGACGTCCAACTTGTTGATTCCCAGCGCAGGAATCTGAGCAACCCACTGCGCTGGTTAAAACAGCGGCATTAAGATTCGTGGTGCTTTTCTGCCTGGGAATCTCCGGTCTGGCTTCCCTCCTCAGTCCCTTTTTCAATCACCTGAATGGGCGACTCTGCCTTTCTGGAGCTCCAAACAGCGACCAAAAGGGGACCCAGTCCCGTTTACTCTGCACCGAGAACCACTGTGCCAGGGTGCCAGCAAAACCGCCGCACCAGCCACAAGAGTTGCACTGGCGACCCGTGGGGCTCCTCCGCTGGGAATCTCCTGTTCCTTGAGCAACAAAAATTCATCTGAAAGTGTAGCGTCCACTCATTCTCTGCGCTTTCACTGGGAGCTTCAATCCTGAGCTGCTAGTAATCGGCCATCTTGGATCTCCTAATTTTCAAATTTGGATGCTGTGATGATGTTTGCTGTTGAGAATATAATTTATGTTGGTTGGCCAAAACAAAATCTAAACTAGTTTATTTTCTATTTTCTGCCTATAATAACCTACCTCTCTGGGCCATAAAATATTAACAAAGTCATCTTAACTTTATGAGAAATGAAAGCTGTTAATCCTGATTTTTAAAAGATGTTTAACACAAAACCAAATTGGACATGAGTGTGGTAGTGGGCCTCGATCCAGTGGGACACTGACACAACCTTGGGATGCTGTCCCAATTGCCACCAAATGCTGAATGAGTTTATGTCAACTTTACAAGTGGATTTATCTGGCATAGATAAAGATTCTTATGGGGTATAAATGGGACAAAAGGCTTACCTTCCTATTAAGTATACTACATGTCACTTTATCCTCCCTAAAAGGCTACAGAACAGTTTTGGGACTTTAGCTTGAAATAAGTGATTTACTGTGATTGTCCCAGCACTCTGCTTATTTATGCTTTTCAACAAAGTTAATATTAATGTAACAATTCAGATATGAGCACATCTTTCATTAACTTTTAATTAATTCTTCTCTTATCAAAATGAATCTTCTGATAGAATTGTTTCTTTACATTTGGTTTCTTTTATTTGAGAAGAAAAGAAACACAATTTCAAAGAAAACAGAATTTAAGGGCTACAAAACAAGGGAAATAAATAAACCTGTGGCATGTGAAACTCACCCCTGAATCTAGCTATTGGGATAAACTCAAATGCTGTGTCTGTTGAAAGAATATCATTAGACGCATGCTTTGGAATGAACAGCCTGCTTTATTTTTTCACGATTCTGGAGAGCATATCTTCTTGATTTTCTATAACAATAAACTGATTATCAAAAATGTAAGTAAGATACTCTGCTATCATGTTGACTTATGACTAAAACCAAAAATCTTTTTTTTTTAATTGTATTTTGGCTCTGGGGTACATGTGCACATCCTGCATCCCACAGGATTGTTGCATAGGTACACACATGCCATGGTGGTTTGCTGTCTCGATCCCTTCCACCCCCCGTCACCTACATCAGGCGTTTTTCCCAGTGTTATCCCTCCCCATCCTACCCACCCACCCTCACTGTCCCTCCCCTTCCCTCCTCTCCACCCCTCTACCTAGCCTTGTGGGTGTTGTTCCCTTCCCTGTGCCCAAGCGTTCTCATTGTTCATCACCCACCTATGAGTGAAAACATGCAGTGTTTGGTTTTCTGTTCTTGTGTCAGTTTGCTGAGAATGATGGTTTCTAGATTCATCCACATCTCTACAAAGGACATGAACTCATTATTTTTTATGGCTGTGTAGTATTCCATGGTGTATATGTGCCACATTTTTTTTGTCCAGTCTATTATCAATGGGCATTTGGGTTGGTTCCAGGTCTTTGCTATCATAAACAGCACCACAATGAACACATGTGTAAATGTGTCTTTATAATAGAACAATTTATAATCCTTTGGATAGATACACAGTAATGGGATTGCTGGATCAAATGGAATTCCTATTTCTAGATCCTTGAGGAATCGCTACACTGTCTTCCACAATGGTTACACTAATTTACACTCCCACCAACAGTGTTAAAGTATTGCTGTTTCTCCACATCCTCTCCAACATCTGTTGTCTCCAGAGTTTATAACGATCGTCATTCTAAATGGCGTGAGATGGTATCTCAGTGTAGTTTTTATTTGCATTTCTCTAATGACCAATGATGATAAGCATTTTTTCATATGTTTCTTGGCCACAAACTTGTCTTCTTTTGAAAAGGGTCTCTTCATATCCTTTGCCCACTTTTGAATGGGTTTGTTTGTTTGTTTCTCGTAAATCTGTTTTAGCTCTTTGTAGATTCTGGATATCAGCCCATTGTCTGATGAGTAGATCGCTTAAATTATTTCCCATTCTGTTGGTTGCTGTTTTACTCTACTGATTGTTTCTTTTGCTGTGCAGAAACTTATAAGTTTAATTAGATCCCAATTGTCTATTTTGGCTTTTGTTGCCATTGCTTTTGGTGTTTTAGTCATGAAGTCCTTGCCTATGCCTATGTCCTGAATGGTATTGCCTAGGTTTTCTTCTAGGGTTTTTATGGTATTAGGTCTTATGTTTAAATCTTTAATCCATCTGGAGTTAATTTTGGTATAATGTTTAAGGAAGGGGTCCAGTTTCAGCTTTCCACTTATGGCTAGCCAGTTTTCCCAACACCATTTATTAAACATTGCTTGTTTTTGTCTGCTTTGTCAAAGATCAGATGGTTGTAAACATGTGGAGTTGCTTCCGAGGCCTCTGTTCTGTTCCATTGGTCTATATCTCTGTTTTGATACCAGTACCATGCTGTTTGATTACTGCAGCCTTGTAGTATAGGTTGAAGTCAGGTGGTGTGATGCCTTCAGCTGTCTTTTTGCTTAGGATTGTCTTGGCTATGCGGGCTCTCTTTTGGTTCCGTATGAAGTTTAAAGTGGTTTTTTCCAGTTCTGTGAAGAAGGTCAATGGTAGCTTGATGGGGATAGCATTGAATCTGTAAGTTACTTTGGGCAGTACGGCCATTTTCACAATATTGATTCTTCCTAACCATGAGCATGGAATGCTTTTCCATCTGCTTGTGTCCTCTCTTATTTCCTTGATCAGTGGTTTGTAGTTCTCCTTGAAGACATCTTTTACATCCCTTGTTAGTAGTATTCCTAGGTATTTTATTCTCTTTGCAGCCATTGCAAATGGGAGTTCGCTCATGATTTGGCTCTCTGTTTGTCTGTTATATGTGTACAGAAATGCTTGTGATTTCTGCACATTGATTTTGTATCCTGGGAGTTTGCTGAAGTTGCTTATTTTGGGCTGAGACGATGGGGTCTTCTAAATATATGATCATGTCATCTGCAAATAGGGACAATTTGACTTCTTCTTTTCCTAACTGAATGCCCTTTATTTCTTTTTCTTGCATAATTGCTCTGGCTAGAACTTCCAATACTATATTGAATAGGAGTGATGACAGAGGGCATCATTGCCTAGGGCCAGTTTTTAAAGAGAAAGCTTCTAGTTTTTGCCCATTCAGTATGATATTGGCTGTGGGTTTCTCATAAATAGCTTTTATTGTTTTGAGATACGTTCCATCGATACCTAGTTTATTGAGAGTTCTTAGCATAAAGGGCTGCTGAATTTTGTCAAAGGCCTTCTCAGCAACTGTTGAGACTATCATGTGGTTTTTGTCTTTGGTTCTGTTTATGTGGTGAATTATGTTTATAGATTTGAGTATATTGAACCAGCCTTACATCCCCAGGATGAAGCCTACTTGCTTGTGGTGAATAAGCTTTTCGGTGTGCTGTTGGATTTTGTTTGCCAGTATTTTATTGAAGATTTTTACATCAATGTTCATCATGGATATTGGCCTGTAGTTTTCTTTTTTAGTCATGTCTCTGCCAGATTTTGGTATCAGCATGATGTTGGTCTCATAGAGTTAGGGAGGATTCCCTCTTTTTGCATTGTTTGGAATAGTTTCAGCAGGAATGGTACCAGCTCCTCTTTGTACGTCTGGTAGAATTCAGCTGTGAATCCATCTGGAACTGGACTTTTTTTGGTTAGTAGGCTATTAATTTCTGCCTTGACTTCAGACCTTGTTATTGGCCTATTGAGGGTTTCAACTTCTTCTTGGCTTAGTCTTGGGAGTGTGCAAGTGTCCAGGAATTTATCTATTTCTTCCAGGTTTACTAGTTTATGTGCATAGAGTTGTTTGTAGTAATCTCTGATGGTAGTTTGTATTTCTGTGGAATTGGGGGTGATGTCCCCTTTATTGTTTTTTATTGCATCTATTTGATTCTTCACTGGTCTCTTCTTTTTTATTAGTCTAGCTAGCAGTCTGTCTATTTCGTTGATCTTTTCAAAAAACCAGCTCCTGGATTTATTGATTTTTTGAAGGGTTTTTTGTGTCTCTATCTCTTTTAGTTCTGCTCTGATCTTAGTTAGTTCTTGTCTTCTGCTTGCTTTGGAGTTTTTTTGATCTTGCTCCTCTAGCGCTTTCAATTTTGATGATAGGGTGTCGATTTTAGATCTTTCCTTGTTTCTCATGTGGGCATTTATTGCTATAAATTCCCTCTAGACACTGCCTTAAATGTGTCCAGTAGGATCTGGTACATTGTGTCTGCATTCTCCTTGGTTTCAAATAATATTTTTATTTCTGCCTTCATTTCATTGTTTATCCATTTGTCATTCAGGAGCAAGTTGCTCAGTTTCCATGTGATTGTGTGGTTTTGAGTGCTTTTCTTAATCCTGAGTTCTAATTTGATTGCACTGTGGTCTGAGAGACTGTTTGTTTTGATTTCCATTCTTTTGCATTTGCTGAGGAGTGATTTACTTCCAATTATGTGGCCAATTTTAGAGTAAGTGCAATGTGGTGCTGAGAAGAATGTGTATTCTGTGGATTTGGGGTGGAGTGTCCCGTAAATGTCTATTAGGTCCGCTTGGCCCAAGTCTGTGTTCAAGTCCTGGATATCCTTGTTGACCTTCTGTCTCGCTGATCTGTCCTATATTGCCAGTGGAGTGTTAAAGTCTCCCGCTATCATTGTGCGGGAGTCTAAGTCTCTTTGCAGGTCTTTAAGAACTTGCTTTATGTATCTGGGTGCTCCTGCACTGGGTACATATATATTTAGGAGAGTTAGCTCTTCTTGTTGCATAGATCCTTTTACCATTATGTAATGCTTTTCTTTGTCTCTTTTGATTTTTGTTAGTTTAAAATCCATTTTATCAGAGACTAGGATTGCTACCCCTGCTTTTCTTTGCTCTCCATTTGCTTGGTAAATCTTCTTTCATCCCTTTATTTTGAGTCTATGTGAGTTTTTGTATGTGAGATGGGTCTCCTGAATACAGCACACCAATGGGTCTTGACTTTTTATCCACTTTGCCAGTCTGTGTCTTTTGATTGGGGCATTTTAGGCCATTTACATTCAAGTTCATATTGTTATGTTTTAATTTGATCCTGCCATTTTATTACTGGCTGGTTGTTTTGCCCGTTAGTTGACGTGGTTTCTTCAATGTGTCACTGTTCTTGACCATTTGGTACGTTTTTGCAGCGGCTGGTACTGGTTGTTCCTTTCCCTGTTTAGTACTTCCTTCAGGAGCTCTTGTAAGTCAGGTCTCGTAGCGACGAAATCTCTCAGCAATTGCTTGTCCGTAAAGGATTTTATTTCTCCTTCACTTATGAAGCTTAGTTTGGCTGGATATGAAATGCTGCATTGAAAGTTCTTTTCTTTAAGGATGTTGAATATTGGCCCCCACTCCCTTCTAGCTTGTAGGGTTTCTGCTGAGAGATCCATTCTGAGTCTGATGGTCTTACCTTTGTGGGTGATCCGACCTTTCTCTCTGGCTGCCCTTAGGACTTTTTCCTTCATTTCAACCCTGGTGAATCTGACAACTATGTGCCTTGAGGTTGCTCTTCTTGAGGAATATCTTTGTGGTGTTCTCTGTATTTCCTGGATTTGAATGTTGGTCTGCCTTGTTAGGTTGAGAAAGTTCTCTTGGATATCTTGAAGAGTGTTTTCCAACTTGGATTCATTCTCTCCCTCACATTCAGGTACGCTGATCAAGCATAGATTAGGTCTTTTCACATAATCCCATAGTTCTTGGAGGCTTTGTTCATGTTTTTTTCACTCTTTTTTCTCTACTCTTGCCTTCTCATTTTATTTCATTGATTTGATCTTCTGTCTCTGATATCCCTTATTCTGTTTGATCAATTTGGCTGTTGAAACTTGTGTATGCCTCGTGAAGTTCTCGTGCTGTGTTTTTCAGCTCCATCAAGTCGTTTATGTTCTTCTCTAAGCTGGTTATTCTAGTTAGCATTTTGTCTAACCTTTTTCCAATGTTCTTAGTTTCTTTGCATTGGGTTAGAACATGGTCTTTTAACTCAGAGAAGTTTGTTATTACCCACCTTCTGAAGCCTGCTTCTGTCAATTCGTCAGATTCATTAACTTTTTTTTTCCCTTGATGGTGAGGAGTTGTGATCCCTGGGAGGAGAAGAGGTGTTCTGTTCTTTGATGACTTCATCCTTTTTGCGCTGGTTTTTTCCCCATCTTCGTGGATTTATCTCCCTTTAATCTTTGAAATTGGTGATTGCAGGAGGAATTTCTGAGTGGATGTTTTTTCCTATTGAGGTTGGAGCTGTATCTTTTTTGGCCTGTAGAGGGCGCTTCTGGGCTCTCTCGGGTTCAGTCAAGTTGTTGGGTGGGTGGTCCTTCCCTGGAGTTTGTTTGCAGGTGAGATTGGCCCCGCCTTCCCAATGGCATCTCTCCCAGAGCTGGATCTTCTTGGTTGGGGTCAAGCTGGTGTTTTGCTGCCAAGCTCTCTAGCAAGGGCTTCAGTTTAAGTTCTGTGGAGGTGAGGCCTGCCAGGCTTTATGGTCTGTTTCCTGCTTTCAACTCTGCCTCCCTCTGTGGGATGGTCGGTCCCTCTGGCGTTAGTCCAAACTTCCGCCCAGGTTCATGTGACAACTTGCCACACCCAGCGGGAGCCACTGCTCAGATTTGCATTGACAATCCACGGCGCCCCACAGTCTGGCAGGGCTCTTGTGGACCCTGGGTTGTAGGAGGGATGAGGTAAGCACAGGATCCCAATTGGAGCACCGAGGGGGTGAAGTCCACTGACCCTCCAAGCCAGCTGCACATTTCAGGCAGGGACGCCCCCGCCCCTTCCCCCCTCCCCCCCATCTTGATTTGCCCCCCTGGGCGGCTCTCACCCTGCAGCTTCTTCCCTGGGCTATTTTCAGTGCCCTATCAGTCCCACCGAAATGAACCCAGTACCTCATTTGGAATCCTGAAGTCCTCTAGCCCTCTGCCTCTCATTCACTGAGAGCTGCATTCGGGTGTTGCCTTCTCACAGCCATCCTGGTGCCCTTCCCTCCCAAAAATCTTATACCTAGATAGAGTGGAGCCATGGCAAGCAATATCTTAATTTGTTGTTTTAAAACCGTTGCTCCTTTTGAATCTTTAAAATCTGTTCCCTCCACTCCCCACGCAGCTTGAAGTTGACTTCTTAACAACTTCAACAATTTATCAGCTAGCTTCCATCTCACATTGGCTACTCCCTCCATCACAAGTCACATTCCTTCTACGTATGAAATCATTCAACTCTTGCCCCCCAAGCAACTTCTCACCAAACTATTCTTTAACAATATTTCAATCCAGCCAGAACAAAATTCCAAGAGAAGGAATGTGACTCCAAGCCAGAACCTTATCTTTTTATAGAACAGAATAGAATCCACAGCTATTTGACTTGTACTGGATATAGTGCATAGCCAATGTTATGTGCACGAGAGCTTAATAAGACAATTTGATGATGAAATACCCTGGGCAAGAAAGCCACAAGAAAATTCCAGAGAAAGGGGCAGGGCCAAATCCTGCAACAAATTTAATTTCGCCCACCAAATCACAACATGTAATTGATAATAGCAGTGAACAAGAAAAAAACACAAAAGTCTACCCTCAGGCACTGCGCTCATGATATTCAATTACAGCATGGAAAATACATATAATAAAATATACCAGAAGATTAACACTCATAAACTGTTAGCCTTTTTTACACCTATTGTATTTATGCTAATATGCTTGTAAGGCATCAAACAGAGGCTCTACTTCATTTGTAGTTCAAGTTACAAACCTAACATTCTGCAAAATTAGGCTTTAACAAATATGCATGGTCATTTTAATACATTCATACAGTCGATGCACACGAGCAACTATTTCTTTTGACCCTAGTAAAAGCACCCCTCTGGTTTGAAAGCATCACTTATTCACAGCTGTTGTCACTGATTAATAACATTTAATATCTCCTGTTTTGGCTGATTAATAACATTTAAGAAACATAGAAAACAAAAGAAGTGCCAAAAGAACAAAAGGAGATGGGAGATTGCCGGGTATTTTCCTAATTTTTATAAAGGGCTAAGAAGTGGATTCCACAAACTCTAGACAAATGCTGGCTGATGGAAATATTGTAGCCCCATTTTAAAATGTTAAAAGAACCAGATGAAATTAAGTTTAATACTACATTTTATTTAACTTAATGTATCCAAATATTATCATTTCTTCAGGTCACAAATATAAAAATATTATGATATCTATTACATATTTTGTTGTACTGCATCTTTAAAATCTGTTGTGTATTTTATGCACACCACATCTTAATTAAGACCAGCCACACTTCAAATGCTCTATAGCCCATGTGCAGCTTGGCTGTGCAGCTACTGAGCTATAAGCTACTGACCTTAGCACGAATCTAAAATGGATCATTGTATCCCAGCAAAGCCTGAGGCAAAAGCTTATGTGTTATGACTTTATTAAAGGAGCAATCCCCAGGAAATAGAAACAAGGTGAAGAAGAGTGTAGTAGGGAAGGAAGGAGAGCTATTAGGAGGATATGTTTCTGAATTGGCCACTGTTTGGAAACAAGCACAGGTACAACTATTTGTGCCATCACATACAATCATTTTCTTAGACACATAAGGTACGACGTCTCTGTGGGAAGAAGGAAGAATTTTTCAGCTAGCTTCCATCTCACATTGGCCAGTTCACCTCACAGAACATTAATGCCACCACACTTTCAGGTTGCTTGTACATTATGCTAGTTCAGATCCCAGAGCATCTCACACATTAGAGGCTATGGAGAAAGCCCTCAGCAGCAAGCAAGAAATGCAGAGGGGCAGAAGACAGGGCATTACTGGGTTATGCCTATGTGAAGCCAGTTACCATGCAGCTGGGGAAAACAAATGGCCAAGGACCCCACGGACAGGAAGGTTAGAGAAGATTTGAGACGAAATATAAGAAATGTTTGATGCAACCAAGAAAAGAATGCAGAAATGACTGAGAGACACTACTAGTGCGCCCAAATGCTCTAAGTCATCAATTAGGTATATCATGTTACAACATGCCTGGACCTCTACCCACTGGTCAACCACTTAATCTTCAAATCTGATTCAGCTTAAATCCTTTCTACAAACCAAACTTTGCCCTAGGCACCCCTCAAAGTTGGGTACTGTTCAAGGAACTTAAAGCCCACTAGATCAATAACACAACAGCCAGAGTCTTGTCCTAATTTTCCGATTCTAGGACCCCGTTTTGATTACTAGGTTCCTGCAGTGTTACTTAGTTCTCATTTTTCCTCTATTCTTCCTCTTTCCCATACTGCTGAAGGCCAGTGTCTGCCAGGGCCCATTGGCCTAAAGCTGAGGTTGTTCTACCTGCCTCCTTTCCTTCATTGCTTTATATTACTAAGTGTTTGCTTCCCAGAGCATTGATCTACCTGGAAACCAGACTTGCCTCATTGGGCATTGCTGGAAGAGATGTCCCCCTAGTGCATCCCCCATCACACTGGTCTCCACAAACTGTCTTCCTCCAGCAAAGTCCTGCTGGCATTGCTGGACTTCCACCAACTCCTATGGCTTAATCCAGCTCCCAACGTCTCCTATTTCCCCAGTATTCAATTTATCTTAAAAGAACACCTGTTCTCCAGGGTGCAAACATCTATTGTCTTTGGTCTTTCCTAGCCAAGGCCTTCTTGAGAGGCTTCTGCTAGTCATCCTGCAATTTGCGCAATTCCTCTGGACAGACATAGCCTTATACCAGGGTTCATGGCTTGGAGAACAGAAGCACTTGTGTAAGTTCCAACCTGCCCAACTCCCATTAGGCTTTACTTTTGCTGCCTGGAACACATTTTTCCCATACTCTTCCAAAGACTTCCAGTCTCGGGCCAAAAGCAGTGGCTCACGCCTGTAATCCCAGCACTTTGGGAGGCCAAGGCAGGTGAATCACCTGAGGTTGGGAGTTTAAGACCAGACTGGCCAACATGGCGAAACCCCATCTCTACTAAAAATACAAAAATTAGCCAGGCATGGGGGCGCAAGACAAGCTCTTAGCTGAAGACAAGCTCTGCTCTAATGTACAAATCTGGGAAGGAAAATCAGTGTATTTGGAAATGGCCAAAGGAGAAGAGACCAGAGAGTGTGGCCGTGGTGAGCGTGGGTTAAGCCTTGAGTTTGTAAACCAGTTTGAATATCTTTGGGTGCTAGTGTGGAGAAACTGTAGAAGCATGTGGGGGAGGAGGTGTGGCTCAAGGTAGGAATGTGCATCTGTTTATTGACATTCACTGACTGGTGGTTTTACAAGCCTAAGGCTGGAGCAGTTCCAGTTGTTTCACTTTTGTTTTGCCAAAAAGTCTGTAAGTGCTATTTAAAAAGCAGCTTTGCTGACAAGATTCCATAAATTGATCTGTGTGTACCTTTCTCACCCAAGTTCTCAGTTTATAACACCCTTAGTTAGAATACAGCTTCCTCTCTTTCCTCATTATATGCACATAAATACAACTGATTCATTCTCCTTCTTATATAATCTTACCAATGTTTGCTTTATCCCTGAGCTTGATTCAAGGATTGCTAAATGTCTTTGGGGAATTAGGGGAGGAGAGCCAAGATAAATGGGGCAAAGGAACCTATATATTTTAGATGATAGCCACGCTTCTAACACAGTCCCTAAAATCTACTCAGTGTGCCCCTTCAGAGTACAGCTTTTCCTAACTGTCTCAACCATTGTTCCATGAATATCTCCCTCTAGGAATCACAACCTATTAATTACTAGTAGGATCCCCCTTAATGCTGGTTGTAGGAAACACTATAAAATTTGGGACGCTGTAGGCATATGACCTCATATCTCACAAAACCCTAATGAAATGGGTACTTATGGCAGATGATGAGAGCCTCCATATCCACGAGGCTCACGCTGACCATAGCTTGTAGCCATGTGTGGTAACCACTACCCATGCGTGGGTACAAGTGCTTGACATATACAGCTAGACTAAATCGAGATAAGCTATGAGTCTAAAATACACACTGGACTTCAAAGCCTTAGAACAAAAAAAATGGAAAATGTCTCAATATTTTTATATTATTTGTTGCAATGGTAGTTTTGATATATTGGATTAAATATGATACATTATAAAAATTAATTTTGGCCAGGTGCAGTGGCTCACTCCTACAATCCAGCAGTCTGAGAGGCTGAGGCAGGAGGATAGCTTGAGCCCAGGAGTTTGAGACCAGTCTGGACAACACAGTGAGACCCTGCCTCTACAAAAAATGAAAAATTAACTAGGCTTGCTAGTATACACCTATAGTATCAGCTACTTGGGAGGCTGAGGTGGGCGGATCACTTGAGCCTAGGATGGTATGGCTGTAGTAGGCAGTGATCACACTACTACATTCCAGCCCAGGAGGCAGCGTGAGACCCTATCTCAAACAAAAAAAAATAATAATTCCATCTGTTACTTTTTACTTTTTAAATGCAGCTACTAAAACACCTTAAAATTACATTTGAGGCATGAATTTGTAGGTGGTGTTATATTTCTATTGAACAAAGCTACATTAGATATTCACCTCTATACTCAAAAGCTGCTTACTATGAACATCTGTGACTCCCTGCTGAGCGCTTTTTCCTGGCACCAGATGCATGACTGGCCTATGCAAAAGAGAAATCAGTGCTGAAGAGTTAATGTCCCCAGAAGCAGCCTTCAACCAATGAAAACAAGGGAGTCAGTGAGCAAAAGCCCCAGATCCATTGCCCGTTTGTTGAAATAACTCTAGGTTGCACGTTCCACATTGACTTCCAGGGCTCCTTGGTGGGACTGCACTCTACCTGCCCGTGGTGGTTCCTTGCTGGATAACACAACCTTCACTGGCTTTCTTCCCTTTCCTGTCTCATTTCTCTACTCCCCTGCTGGTGGTTCCTGGGATCACCTCCCAGACAATTTGCACTCAAATCCTCCTCTGGGTCAGCTTCTGGTGGAACACAGAAAGAGTTCTGTAATTTTTTTTAATATATATTTTTTTGAGATGGAGTCTTGTTCTATTGCCCAGGCTGGAGTGCAGTGGCATGGTCTCGGCTCACTGCAACCTCTACCTTTTGGGTTCAAGAGACTCTCCTGCCTCAGCTCCTGAGTAGCTGGGATTACAAGCATGTACCACTACGCCGGGCTAATTTTTTTTTTTTTTTTAGTAGAGATGGAGTTTTACCATGTTGGCCACACTGGTTTCAAACTTCTGGCCTCAAGTGATCCACCTGCTTTGGCCTCCCAAAGTACTGAGATTACAGGTGTGAGCCACCACACCAGGCCTGTAATTATTTTTTATTTGCCTATGAAAGAGACTCGTTCTTAAAGTTTTTAAAAAATTGTCCAAGGTCACGCAGGTCAGAAGCAGCAAAGCAAATAATCAAACCCAGGTCTCCCTGACCCCAAAGCCCTCGGCCTCAAGTACTGTCCCATAGGCTCTCCATCTGCAGTGGGATGACCCATCTTTGGTAGGACAGTCAGGAACCAGCTGGTTCAACTGGGGTAAGTCCACAGGATAGGAAAGGAGTCTAAAAACTGCTCTGACACAGAAATGGAGCATAGTAGGCAGCTTCCATGATGGTCCCCACTGATCCTCACCCTCTAATATTCACACTGTCATTTAATCATCCCCTCTTCAGTGTGAGCTAAACTTACTGACTCACTACTAAACAAATGACTGTGGTGGGAGTGAAGGGACACCAGTGCTAGAAAAGGCTATGACTTCTATGGCTTCCATCTTGGATGCTCTCTGGCTTACTTGCTAGCTTACTCTTCTCTGGATCCTGCCATGCATTACAGACTGTATTGTGCCCCACCCCCCACCCAGGCCTAAATTTATATGGTGAAGCCCTGACTCCCAATGTGATGATACTTATAGATAAGGCCTCTAGGGAGGTAATTAAAGTTAAATGAGATCATGAGAGTAGGGCCCTAATCCAATAGGACTGGTGTCTTTACAAAAGAAGAAGAGACACCAGACATCTCTCTCCCACTCTCTCCCTGCTCCCCACACAGAGAAAACACCGCATGAGGGCACAGTGACACAAGCCAGAAAGAGAGCTCTCACACACACACACACACACACACACACACAAATTTTCTCCACCATCACCTTGATCACAGACTTCTGGCCTCCAGAACTGTGAGAAAATAAATGTCCAGGCTAAGTGCAACGGCTCACCTCTATAATCCCAGCACTTTGGGAGACTGAGGCAGGTGGATCACTTAAGGCTAGGAGTTCAAGAACAGCCTGGACAACATGATGAAACCCCGTATCTACAAAAAATAAAAAATTAGCCAGGCATGGTGGTGTGCACCTGTAGTTCCAGCTACTCAGGAGGCTGAGATGAGAGGATCAATTGATCCCAGGAGGTCACAGGCTGCAGTGAGATATGATTGTGCCACTGCACTCCAGCCTGGGTGACACAGTGAAACCCTGTCCATTGATCAATCAATATCTGCTTTTTAAGCCACTCAGACTGTGGTATTTTTTTTATGGAAACATAAACAGACTAAAATACTATGTCATGAGGTAAACCTGTGGAGAGGCTCATTTGGCAGGGGACTACGGATTTTCAAGAACCACATGAGTAAGTTTGGAAGCAGATCTCCCTCTGCACAAAACTTTCAGATGAGGCCATAATCCTGGTTAACAGATTGACCACCACCTCCTCATAAGGAACCTTAAGGCAGAGACACACAGCTAAGCCATACCCAGATTCTTTACCCACAGAAACTGTGAAATAGTAAATGTTTGCTGTAATAAGCTGCTAAATTTTGCTGGTAATTTGTTATGCAACAATATACAACTAATACATGCAAGCAACATGCGATGTCAAGAGACTAGGTAAAGTGGCTAACAGGAGTCAGCTCCAAATGCATTGCAATTGAAAAAAAAAAAAAAAAAAAAAAAAGAGCCAGAGCAGGGAGTGGAGAATTCCAGGGAGAAACAAAATGACATAGAGATAAGGAGGCAAAAGCAGGGAACAGTCAGCTCGCAAGGCAAATGGGAGGCTATCTTTGTGAATCCCAGAATTAGAGGTCCTAGATTAGGACTGGACTTCAACATGCTGCAGGATGAAAGATTTACCTCCAAATATGCATAACCAGTAGGGAAGATGGTATCTGAGTTTGGGTTACCCCAGAAGGAGATGCTGAGATAAGGATTCAAGTGAAAGTAGTTAATTTGGAGGTGATCACAGAAAATACCACTAAAGGAAAAGCAAAGCAAGGGAGGAAAGAGAAGAAAGTCAATAAAGAATGTGTTATGGTGCAAATTACCACTGTGGGCAACTGAACTTTAATGCCACTGGGAGAAGGGAATTCTGGGAGATAGGAGAGAGCCTGTATCTCAGTTATCTCATCCAGAGGTGAGGGAATTGGGGTATTTATCCACTAACTTCTGTCAGTCATTGGTAGAGGGAGGGCACTAATTCCCAGCACCTATAGCCTATAAAAACATAGAGATACTAGCAATTAGAAGTTATCTAGTGTGCCCAGACATAGTAAGTGCCAAGGGGCCAGGAGTAAGATTCTCAGATTATCTGCTACATACAGGCCCTTAAGATAGCCTATAGTTATTTAGGTACCAGCTACGTACAATCTAATGAAATGAAATTATTGAAAATCAGTGTTATAAAAACCTGTTGAAATATAGAGGTTGCTTTTTAAGAGATCTGAACAATAGTATTTGAACTCAAATGAGCTCAGTCTCATTCTTGCTTTAAGTGTTGATTTGAGTCAAAGACTGAAAAGTTACCTAGCTTCTCTGAGCCTTAGTTCCTTATGTGTAAATGGACACAATAATTCTTGCTGCACTTGGTAGCTGTGAGATAAAGTGAGGAAAACAGGTAGGATAAAGGCAGATGATCAGTTTTTAAAAGAACCTTTTAAACTTGCAATGATAATTTGATGATGGCAACTTTGCCTATACAAAGGAATGTTCCAAAACAATAATACAGTTGACTGGGAGCAGTGGCTCATACCTGTAATCCCAGCACTTTAGGAGGCCAAGGAGGGTGGATCACAAGGTCATGAGTTCGAGACCAGCCTGACCAATATGGTGAAACCCCATCTCTACTAAAAATACAAAAACTTAGCCAGGCGTGGTGGTGCACACCTGTAATCCCAGCTACTCAGGAGGCTGAGGGAGGAAAATTGCTTGAACCCAGGGGAGGTTGCAGTGAGCCGAGATTGCACCACTGCACTCCAGCCAGGGCAACAGAATGAGATTCTGTCTCAGAAAAACAGTAATGCCACTTAAAAGACTGCATTCTAGCCTGGGCAATAGAACAAGAATCCCGTTCTCTCTCCCTCTTTCTCTTCCTCTTTCTTTCTCTCTTACATTCTTTTTTTTCTTTCTTTCACTCTCACTTTCTTTCCTGTCTTTTTCTTTCTTTCAAAAAAA
>CAUYLG010053203.1:0-27297 GCA_963573385.1 Cacajao melanocephalus
CTACTGTACTACAGCCTGGGTAATAGATTTCGAAACTGCAAAAAAAAAAAAAAAAAAAAAAAAAAAAAACCTACAATGAGATATCATTTATTAATATATCCATTATGATGGCTACTGTCTTAGTCTGTTCCTGCTGCCATAATAAAATACCTGAGATTGGGTAATTTACAAAGAACAGAAGCTTATTTTCTCACAGTTCTGGAGGCTGGGAAGTCCAAGATCAAAGCACCGGCATTTGGTGTCTGGTGAAGGCCTTCTGCTACATCTTCACATTGCAGAAGACGAAAGGTCGAAAGGGGCCTAGCTAGTTTCCTGGAAGCATTGTATAAAGGTATTAACCCCATTCACGAGGCCATAGCTCCCAGACTTCATCACCTCCTGAAAGCCTCACCTTTTAATACCATCACATTGGGCCTTAGGTTCCAACATATCAATTTTGGGGAAGACATGTACATGTACATTTTTGAAAAAACAAACCCACAACAATTTGGCACTCATCCCAAACCTATTCCTCCTTAGTTAACAACAACTCTTTTTTTCAGTTGCTCAGGCCAAAAACTCTAGAATAATCCTTGGCACCTCTTTTTCTCTCAAACCGCACATCCAATCAATCTGAAAATTGTCAGCAATAGCTTCAAAATATATCTAGACTCCAAGTACTTCTCACCACCTCTACCCTTACCACCCCAATCTAAGCCACCACCATCTCTTGCTTTGATTATTCCAAAAGTCCCACACTGGCTCCCTGCTTTCACTCAAACCTCCCTATAGTCTACAGCACAGTAGCCAGAGTGATCCTGTTAACATATATCAGATCAAGTCTCTTTTCCATTCAAAATACTCCAAAGGCTCCCATCTCACTCAGGCTAAAATTAAAGCCCTTATAGCAGACTACAGAGTCCTGTAAAATCTGCCAATACCTTCTTCCTCCCCTACTCCTATTTCTATGACAACATCTACTACTATTTCTTCCCTCAGTCAGTTGCTCCAAGCAAACTGGCCTTCTTGCAGTTCCTGACCCACGCTAGGTAACATCCAACTTCAGGACCTTTGCTCTTACCATTCCCTCTGCCTAGAAATCTCTTGCCCTAGATATACACATGATTCGTAGTCACTCCTTTATGTTGTTTGGGTCTTTACTCACATACCACTTTTCAGTGAGACCTGCCCTGATCACTCTGTTAAAAACTGTAACCTCTCCCACCACAACATGTTCTATCCCCCTTACATGTTTTCCCACAGAACTTACTGTCTTCTAACCTACTCAGTAATTTACTTATTTACTTGTTTATTGTCAGTCTCCCCTCACTAGAACGTAAGTCCCATGATGGCAAGAATTTTTGCAATTGTTTTATTAAATTATTTCCTAACCTTTTATCATTGGACAGAGGTTAATGGAATTCTATATTCTAGCCACATTTTTCTTGAATGGAAGGAACATATATCCTTTTAAATCACACCCTATTACATCTGGCAAATCTTATACTTTTATCTGACTCCTCCTGTGTTTTTTCTTCCTCTAGAATTATTACACTAAGGTCATGCTAATGACAAAAAGAGTGCAGTTGCGGGGGCGAGTGGTCTAGGCAGAGTTTTAAAGTTTGCTAATCTTTACAAGAAGGCACAAGAGGAGAAACCAGTCAGTCTGGTGAGAGAAAAACCAGAAAACAAAACTTAAGTGTTTTAAGAGGGAGGAGGTAACCAACTAAGATGAATGTTTCTGAGTAGTTAGATCAGAACACACAGATAACCATTGTATCTGGGAATACGGTGATCTTCACAAGCACCATCTTACTAGGGTGGTGAAGACAGAAAGCAAGGATATGTATTTAGGTCCAGTGATACTTTTCATTTGACATGTTTCACATAGGACATTCCTTTCATTCCCATGGCTTCAACTATTTTGATGACTTCCAAATCCCATATCTGCTTCAACCTCCCGCTCTAGAGAGCCAAAGTAGAGTTTTTAAACTTCCTGTTAAACATCTCTATCTAGATATCCCTAAGGTACTCTCAAACTAACAAAAACCCAAATTCATTATCAATCCTATGACCCACAAAAGAAACTTGTTCCTTCTTCTATTTCCTATTTCCATAAATGGCAGCATCATCCAATCCATCATTCAAAGCTTATCTCAATACTTTGTCTCTGGCACTGTCCACAGTTGATGCAAGTCTCCTATTTGTGTTGATTTCCCCTCTTAAATATTTTTGTAATACTCTAATCCAGGGGTCCCTAACCCCCAAGGAGTGAACTGGTACTAGTCCATGGCTGGTTAGGAACCAGGCCTCACAGCAGAAGGTGAGCAGTAGGTGGGCAAGGGAGCACTGTGGCTTGAGCTCCACCTCCTATCAGATCAGCTGCAGCAATAGATTCTCATAGAAGCGGGAACCCTATTGTGAACTGCACATGTGAAGGATCTAGGTTGCACAGTCCTTATGAGAATCTAATACCTGATGATCTGAGATGGAACAGTGTCATCCTGATTCCATCCCCTTGACCCCAGTGGATGGAAAAACTGTCTTCCACAAAACTGGTCCCTGGTGGCAGAAAGCTTGGGGACCTCTGCTCTAATCCATTCCTATTGTTTTACAATAAAGTCTTCATTACTTTTTGCCAGAACTGTAACTACTTCAACTTAAGTACTCTACCAAGCACATCAAAGGTGCTCAATAAATATTTGATTTCCTGAAATAGCTCATATGCTGTTATAAATTACTCAGATCTATGTTTACAAAATTAATGCTTTCCCTTAAAAAGCTTGGTTGAATTTTTTAAAAAACAAACTGAATAACTGGGGGCTGGGATATCATGGATGATAATATCTGTAAATAAAAACATCCCAAAACAGAAAGTTCTGTTGGACTTGGGTGTCCCCTGGGAGACTATGGTAGTGAACATTAAAATCCTGATGGCCATGCATTGGAATTATTCCAACTGACTATTACTTTCTCTAGTCCCTTCTTATCCACCCAGTTTTCTTTGACAATATGCTTCCCCTTAATAACTTAACTCTATCTTGCCTAAAAGCTATAACTTCAATCAAAGAACTTAAGCATTTCTAAAGCAAACAAAATACATGACATAAATTATTATCAGAGGCATGGACCCGCTGAGATGTTCATTTTGAATAAGAAGAGATAAGTCATGCCTGGGAGAACATAGGCAAGGATAAGAGATTATTCCAGTCTAATATGCAAGGCTTCTCACCTCTCCTTCACTTTTTTGAGACCCACAACATAGTCTTAACACTGATAACCTCCATAGGGCCTCACCAAGAAAGGACAGAAAAGACCTCAGAAGTATTTTGGCCCTAAAACATTTTTGAATCAAGTTAGAGAAAGTTATGAAACCCACAGTTGTCATACTTGACTTGCATCCAGAAACACAATTGAAATGAAGCATGTAGTCTAAATGGTTGATAGTTTTCAGCTGGCTGTACTTTCCAGCCACCTAATATGAAAAATCTAATCTCACCCTAATAAAAATCTTTGACCTGGCAAGAAAAGAAATATATACCTTTGTGGTAGAGTGAGGAGAGGAGGGGAGGTAACAGATAGAATGACTTTACAGGGTTTTGTACTTTTAAACACTAATATTTATAGATTAAAAACTGTCTGAAAGGTAAAGCTTGGAAAGAATCTACTTCAGATACCTGATACAGCACAGGCACAAAATGAACCATGTTTGATCTAACTTGTACCATGGGAGAATTTTACCTGTAGCTTTACCAACTTCCCAAGAGGACTTCCTAGTGATGCTCCTTAAAATCCCAAAGGCCTGCATAGTGAGGTATCCCACAAAGAGTAAGGTGTCCCAGTCCTCCTCTACAAGTAGATGGAAATGACATGGAGACATCTTGAGACACACTCAGGATGTTTATTTACTTAGAAAGTAAATTTATATTCCTTTTGTCCTACAGGCATTATCATTCTTATTTCTCAAGGCCCAAGGTCCCTAATGACTTCTCCCCACTTAAGGCTCACACTACATTCTGTACTCTCAAAATACTTAGTTCAGTATTTCTAACATACTATGAACTTAACTATGAACAAGCCAAATCAAGCCACTTGTGGTCAATATATACCTGGTCAGCAAGGCTCAAGATAGATCCTATATTCAGACTATCATTAATGAAAATACAAAAAAAATATCAATCCAGACTTTACGGTATTCATCCTTTATTCATTAGGAATCATGTAAAAAGCTCACGAGAACTTTAAAAGGTTACAAAACATGGTGATGGTTTAAATAGCTGCAAAAACAACTGAAGGCCTCACAGTCATTTCACAAGCTAAAGAAGGAAATAATTTGCTCTTTCCATTAATCTGACAGTTGGCCCAACCTCTGGTATTTCAGGAGATCTTTTTTCTGTTATCTCTAGTCCACTTATAAGCACATATGAGGAAACACAATTTAATACTTTCTCATGTCTAAAGTTATACCTATAATGAATAACTTGATCAATCAGAAATGTGTAAAGGAAAAAGGAAATGTTCCTCCATATTCAAACCTCCTATTCAATCTTTTAACTTTTCTATGCATATACTAGTGTGTATGTGTGTGTGTGTGTGTGTGTATATATATTTCTCTTTTCTTTTTTTAGTACAAAAATGGAATCACAGTATGCATAGTTATACAATTAGCTCATTATTTTTCTGACAACTGTATCCTATTATTAGGATGAGCAAACAGACCCAAAGAATAGGTGATTTGGCAAATGTGACTCAGCTAATAAGTGATGGAGTGGGGATCAAATCCAGAAATCTGGCTGTAGAGTTTAAGTGCTCACCTTCTAAATAGTGGAAAAGCTGTAGCCCATCTTCCCTGCGTGCTACCTAGCAAACCTGTGATCTTCTGACGAATGTGCTAGGACATATTCATCAAAACAGAAGGGTGTTCTACCTGATTATTTTTAATGTCAGCATAGAATTTTATTGTATCAGTCTCCATTTGGTGGCTAAATACATGGTTAATTTTAAACTATATAGAATTTAGATTTTTAGAGCTAGAAAATACCTTAAAGAGTATGTATTATGACATCAGAAGTTCTCAAGATAGATGAACATACTAAAGCCCAAAATACTGAAGCATATTCATCAAGAAGAGCACAGGTTTGCTTGGGAGCAGACAGGAGAAGGTAGGCTGCAGCTTTTTCCACTATTTAGAAGTTGAGCACTCAAATTCTAGAGTCAGATTTCTGGGTTTGATTCCCACTCCAACACTTACTTCGCCACCTTTGCCAAATCACCTAAGAAACTGGGCCACCTTTGCCAAGTCATCATCCTGTTTTCTCATCCCAATAATTGGACAGTTGTTATCAGGATTAAATTAGTTATAATATAAAGTACTTAGAGTAGTGCCTTAGAAATAAATAATAATTACTATTATTTATACCACACTATTTTAAGCTTACCTCAAAAAATTATTAAAATTTCTGTTCTTGGTGTGAGTAGAACAGAAAACACAAACTTTCTACTGTTTTTTGAGATTTTGGCATTTACACATTCAATGCTATTTCTTCATTATTCTTTAATTATTAAAATATAAAACGGTGATTAAACAGCTACAGTGGGATATATTGAATTATAAAAGATTTGAGTATATTAAACGGAAACAGGGTTCTAAACAGAAATGTGAACATATATTTATGCTAGAATTGTGTTACCTATATAAACCTCCTTCAAATGAGAAATGGAAGAAAACAAGAAAATCAAAATCATCAGTCCTACTGTATTTTCATTCATATGAGTTTCACAATAAAGGATGAACACTTTAAACACTGAAGAATACATGAGTCAATATATACTGATTCTCCAGCAGTAAAAACACTTGGGATATTTTTGGGAAACAGGTATGTTCATTTCAGCTCTTCAAAAGATTTGTATTTTCTTTCATATTGGTGGTAATTGTTTTCAGTTTTTATTTTATTTACTTTTTTTTTTTTTCCGAGATGGAACCTTGCTCCACCACTCAGGCTGGAGTGCAGTGACACAATCTTGGCTCCCTGCAACCTCCGTCTCCCAGATTCAAGCAATTCTCCTGCCTCAGCCTCCTGAGTAGCTGGGATTACAGGCACGTGCCACCACTCCCAGCTAATTTTTTGTATTTTTAGTAGAGATGGGGTTTCACTGTGTTAGCCAGGATGGCCTCTATCTCCTGAACTCGTGACCCACCCGCCTTGGCCTCCCGAAGTGCTGAGACTACAGACTACAAAGCGCCCAGCCTCAGTTTTTTTTTAATTTTTTTTACTTGAACACATTAGACTGAAGTGTAGTAGCAGAGTCCAAATTGTTTGAACATCTTTCAGCAGCAAGAACACAATGTTATCGCCAATTCATGGTAAAAAAGCAGCAAGAACTTGTCTGGGTATTCTCCAGGTAATGAGAAATATCTCATGAATGCCAGGGAAAGAACTTTAAATGACTGCTCTTTTAACACACCTTTCAGGCAAATGTCTTAAGGCCAGTGTCACAGAAAAGCACCTGAGTGGGAGGGGGTGCCCAACTTCATGATCACACTAGCTCTGAACATAATTAAAACTAATCCTTTTACCTGCCTACATTTCTTACAATCACTCTGTTCAGTACAGTACACGAAAAAGGTCTGCATGTTTTGCACCAAGATTCAATCAGTACTTCAACATTTGGGGGGAAAATGCAAGTCCAAACAACAGCAGCTCATTCACTTATTTAAAACATTCAGCTATTTCAAAAGGCTTAGAAAACACAGAGCATAATGGTGTATCGAAATGACAAGTCTTTGTTGGAGGCACTGCCTCCAGATTTGCTTACCTCAAACTTTGAGAAGCAGCCAAGACACGAAAACACTAAAAACTTATGCCACGACTTGCATTAAGAAGCAGGCTATAGAAACAAGTGTTTACAAACCAGTTGAGGGTACTTAAGTTACACAAGGAAGGATAATAAAAAAATTGTGTCAAAAATTAGTTGATATAATCATAAACCAGCACCCTAAAAGGGTTACCTGTACTAGGGTTAGGCAGAGGTCAGTGTTGCTCTGTCCTCACATTCATGGTATAACCGAGAGAAAATACAGAGAATATCTTGACTTAGGTGCCATAGAAAACACATTTTGCAATAAGCACTTCAGCTGTTGATGACAAACTTTTTATATAATTTTATTCCTCTTTCCACACTCTATCACAGACAAGTGAAAATAACAACTCAATAAACTGAACCATAATTATACTTTTTCTGCAGTGCTGCTTTTTACACTTTATTGAAACATGACTTATAACAACAAAAAGCCTCCTCCTCAACTAATCAGGTTTACTTTCACCACGTTTTTGCAGTTCAGTTGGATGATCACGATATGTAGAACACCTATGCCCTTTATCTCCGCTTAAATCCCTCATAATAGTGGGTTAGGGGGAAAAAAAATTGAGTGATTCTCATTTATCTCAATAGCTTTCCTTGGTTTTACCCTCAGTTCAAATCTATGGCTTACCAGAGAGAAGACCAGAGTACAGTATCTCCATGGCCTTAGTCCTGACTCTATAATGAATCACTTTGAGTTTCTTTTCCCAGGCACACCTCATTCCATCCTTCCCAATTCCTTCACTCTACACCTCATCAACTACCCCACAGCCACCACGTCACCGTGAAAGGAATAAGCCTTTGTGTTTTCAGAGTCTGAGATATGACAAAGATTCTTTGCTTGGCCAAACTTTAGTCAGGCTTCCAAACCTTCTCCTAAACCCATCTGTGCACTTCTTTGTGAAATTCCATATTAGCCAAGAGCCTGGCTAAGTGAGTTTAGCAAGAACCCCCATATCTAATTTGATCATCCTTCTCTTCCACCATCCCCCAGGTAATGTCTGATCTCCTCAGCCAGCCTTCAGCAAGAATCCTGTTAGGTTGGTTTAGCCAGAGAACGAACCCCTTACCCCTTATGCTTCCTTTTAGATATTTTCCATCTACTGACCCCCACCCGGCTCTTTGGCTATAAATCCCTACTTCCCCATGCTGTATTGAAATTGAACTCAATCTTTCCTCTTCCATTGCAAGAACCCATTGCAGTGGTCCCTATACCTACAGTAATGGTCCTGAATAGTCTTCCTGAGCTTTATCGAGCATCATTGAATAATTTTTATTTAACACGTAACCCAAAGTCACAATGGACCATCTCCCTGACCTCCTAACTTTAGTAATTAGGGCCTCTTAGAAAACCTCAAGCCAGAAATTTTAAATTACATAGGGATAAAAATCAAGTGAGTGAGCTATGTAACTGGCAGGAAATTCAAAGCAAGGAGGAATTCCCTAACTGCACAAAAACACGGGTACCAGGTAGAGTATATGGCACAAATAAATTCAAAATTTGACATTTTAAAAGTCATATGAATGAGCTCTCTCTTTAGCTCAAGTTTAATGACTCCTGTCCCTTTAAGAAATTTATTACTTAACTTATTTCTTAGGCAAGTGTAATTAAGAAACAACCACCCATATTATAGAATAATCAAGGCAGAAAAAATACATGTATTTGTGTGACACAGTGGTGTGATAGGCAGAATAATGGCTCCTCCAAAAGATATCCACATCCTAACCCCTGGAACCTGTGACTGTTAGGTTACATGGCTGGGGGGCATTAAGCTTACTAATCAGTCGACCTTGCAAAGATTATCCTGAATTAATCCATGTAGGCTCAATGTAATCACAATTGTAGGAAGGAGGAAGGCAGAAGAGTCAAAATCAGAGAGATGGCATTGTGAGAAAGACTGACTAATCACCGATGGCGTTGAAAATGAAAAGAGGCCGTAGAAGCTGGAAAGGGCAAGAAAATGGATTCTCCTCTAGAGCCTGCAAAAAGGAACGCAGATTGGCTGACATCTTAGTTTCATCCTGGTGAGACCCATTTTGAACTTCTGATCTCCAGAACTGTAAAGTAGTAAAATGATGTTGTTTTAAGCTACTTAGTATATGGTAATATGTTACATCAGCAATAGAAAACCAGTACAAGTGGACAGACAAAAAATGAATAATAAAGACCTGCCTATTTTAAATTATATAAAAGCTCATTTTATTTGTAATTATCCTTAAAGTATTTGGAAAGGAGGGTGTTGTACTTTTATTTTCTTTGTACCTATCTACAAGGTTTTCTAAAGTCAAATTATTATCTGAAATATCACCTTTCATGAATAAAATCAATAGAAAAAGTCTTAATAGATTTCTGATATGCCAGAACATATTTAATATATAAGCAATATACACCAGAAATCCCACGGAAGCACCATTTTTCCATTATAAAGATAGAAAAAGTTAATATACTTATTCCCCATACTATGCCATGCTTTCAGGGGGTTCCCTGTTTCCCACGTACTTATATAAAGCTCCCAAATTATCTTTAAAATAATTCTAGCTTGTTATTGCCTCACAACCTGGCCTCATTTTACTCTCCTGAATCAACAGTAAGTTCCACCCCAGTCCACCCCGACCATACTCAGCTCCCCACTCCCCCCTCACTATGAAATAATACACACTTGTTGGTATAAACCTCAGAGGACACAAATCAGCTTTAACACCAACAGAAAATATAATTATCCCTAACCCATCAGATACAAAAAGTTTTAATATATTTCAAAACCAAGCTGAGTAACATTTAACTTCTCTCGGTCACTCACTATTAACCTTAACTCTACAGCATATAGCCAAAAATATCAACATTTTAAAACAAAATATTTTGTAGCATCACAACTCCCCTTTCTCATCCATTGGAATAGATTCTGGACAATAAACTATTTTACATTTAACACGATTTGATATCTTTTTATAAAGCACAAATTAAAAAAAAATAATAATCTCTTGTTTTTATTTCCTTATATGAAGTCTATGAAAGTATGAGCAAACATCCAATGACTAAAGTCGATTCTATAAAATATTTGGGGGTATCTCCACATCACACACACAAGCTTAAACTTCCCCTCAGTAACACTGATTTTAAGATTCCTGAAGATAATTTTAATTATGACAACATTTTTACGTATGTGTGGAACAATCAACTAGTAACATTCCATATGCAGAACCACCATTGGTCAATAATGCTTTCAGCAATTCATAGCAAACTGAGGAAAACAAATAATAATAAGGGTTGGTTGGTTTGGTTTCCATAAAACTACCTTTTTTCTTTTCTTTTCTTTTTTTGTAAGAGAGTCTCGCTTTGTTACCCAGGCTGGAGCACAGTGGCGCGATCTCAGCTCACTGCAACCTCCACCTCCCAGGTTCAAGCAATTCTCTGCCTCAGCCTCCCGAGTAGCTGAGATTACAGGCGCCCGCCACCATGCCCGGCTAATTTTTGTATTATTTTATTTTATTTTATTTATTTTATTGAGTTTTAGGTTTTGGGGTACATGTGAAGAACATGCAGGATTGTTGCACAGGTACAGGCATGGCAATGTGGTTTGCTGCCTTTCTCCCCATCACCTGTATCTGGCATTTCTCCCCATGTTATCCCTCCCCAACTCCCCACCCCACGCTGTCCCTCACCCAGTTCCCCCCAACAGACCTCAGTGTGTGATGATCCCCTCCCTGTGCCCACGTGTTCTCATTGTTCAACACCCGCCTATGAGTGAGAACATGCAGTGTTTGATTTTCTGTTCTTGTGTCAGTTTGCTGAGAACGATGGTTTCCAGGCTCATCCATGTCCCTACAAAAGACACAAACTCATTGTTTTTTTATGGCTGCATAGTATTCCATGGTGATTATGTGCCACATTTTCCCTGTCCAGTCTATCATCAATGGGCATTTGGGTTGGTTCCAAGTTTTTGCTATTGTAAACAGTGCTGCAATGAACATTCATTTGCATGTGTCCTTATAAAAGAACGATTTATAATCCTTTGGATATATACCCAGTAATGGGATTGCTGGGTCAAATGGAATTTCTATTTCTAGGTCCTTGAGGAATCGCCACACTGTCTTCCACAATGGTTGAACTAATTGACACTCCTACCAACAGTGTAAACGTGTTCCTATTTCTCCACATCCTTTCCAGCATCTGTTGTCTCCAGATGTCTCCAGATTTTTTAATGATCGCCATTCTAACTGGCGTCAGGTGGTATCTCAATGTGGTTTTGATTTGCCTTTCTCTAATAATCAGTGATGATGAGCATTTTTTCATATGTTTGTTGGCCTCAGAAATGCCAGATGTGGGTGATGGGGGGATGGAGGCAGCAAACCACATTGACAGGTATGTACCTATGCAACAATCCTGCATGATCTGCACATGTACCCCAGAACCTAAAGTGCAATAAAAAATGAAAATGAAAATTAATTAAGTAAGTAAGTAAAACTTCATTACAAGCCTGCCCTATTTTGTAGCGGACGAGTCCTTCTCTCTGTCAACCCCAGACCATCCCCCAGCACCTTCCTGAAATTCCTGCAAGTTCAGGCCAATCTCAGGTTCTGACTCCTCTACTAGCTCTTCTGGTGATGTGATCTTACCCAGCTTCCTGTTTGTCTTCCTGGGGGACAGTAGATTTAAGGAGTGAGGATCTGAGAGCTCTTGCGGCCATCAGTCTGCTGGAATTGAAAGTCTCTTGGAAAAAGCCTGATTCCACTGATTGTCAGATCTTCTTCTGAATGAACAGACATCAGCTCAGAGCCTGGCGCATCCCTTACCCTGGATCCCAGAGTCCCAACCCAGCCTTACCCAGGTCCAGCTGCTGCACCGTTGGTTCCTTGGAGTCACTCATGTTTTCCTGCTGTCCCCAAACGTTCAGGACTCCTGGGGACCACAGCTTTTTTTTCCACCCTCAGATCCTCACTCCTTAAATCCTTAAATCTACTGTCCCTCAGGAAGACAGGCTGGGGTCCTGCAGCTCTGACCTGAGCTTTCCTTGGGGATCCTCCCCAACTCCCTGACCCTGCAGGACTAAGAGTTTGGGATTTTTACTGAGTTGAGGAACGTGGTCTTCATGCCCACCTCCAGACAGGATAAAAGGTGCCTAGAATTCCATCAGCAGAGCTGCAGGAGGAGCTTGCCCCGTGGGTGGGTGTGTTAAAATACAGTGTATCAATAGGATGTCTGAGGTCTAGTAAGCCCACCAGCTCAGGAGACAATCGCCATTGTGAGTAGCTTCTCATATCCACAGGTCCCTAGAGAGTCCATACTTCATGGCAGGGGCCATCTGGGGAAGTAGCAGGGTCTGTCATGAGACAGAGTCAGGGAGGGGACTGTGGGCCAGAGCCTTTATTATGGTCTCTATGGGAAAGAAGGGCAAGGCCAGGCAAGCAGGCTTAAGACGAGGCAGATATGAAGCATTTTGTGTGCTCTGGGCATAGAAGCTGCCCCTAGCTGTCTGACACCTGGCCTTGGGGCGATTAGGGCGGAAGGATAGTGGCTGGGAGTACAAGAGCCCAATAAGTTAGGTGGTTGGGGGTGTAGAGTCCAGATTAGTTGGTTTGTATTTGACTCCTACCCTCAGTAGGAGTCCTCCTGAGGCTGGGGTGCAGCAGGGGAGGCAGGAACTCAAGGCAACCTGACTGAAGCATATTCTGAGGTGTGGAGAGCAATGCATATCCGGCATACACACATAGGGCAGATGTTAAAGCATCAAAATTATGGAAGGTAGAAATGTGGCTCCTTGTATGTATGAGATGTGCATTTTATAGCAGTTCCAGGCCAATAGATTGCCTTGCTTCCGTTTCCATCCCCTAGTTCAGAGGGTTCACATTAACAGAGATACCCTCTTGTGGTCAGAGGCCTCCAGTGGCTCCCCACATCCTGGGTGATAGAGTGGCCATCGCAGAGCTTGGCCTTCAGGACACCCGCAGTGGCTTCCCTTCCTAAGCTCCCTGCCTGCTTTCTACTCAGGAGGGCCAACCTCTGTCCTGCTGCCAGCCCTGGCTGGGCCATCTCCATCCCGTCTCCTGCCTAGGCCACTCTTGCCTTCCAAGATGAGCCCAGGTCTTGCCTGTTCAGGGAATTTCCCTTCTGGGAATCCACGTACCCAGTCCATTAAGAATTTAGTGTTCTCCCACAAACCATGAGGTGGAGAGACAAACACCAGAGACTAAGCCTTGACTCTGCCATTTATGAGCTGTACAACTTTGGACAGACTACTGATTCGGTTTCCTCATCTTTAAAATGGAATCATAATTCCAGCTTCCAAGCTGGGTTGCTTCACTGAAACATGAGCATCCTTTCCAGACCCGAAAGCTCTGCTCACACGATCAACAGAAGGTGATAGTTGTATTGAGTAGGGTTTTTTGTTTGTTTGTTTTTGCTTTGAGACAGAGTCTTACTCTCTTTGTCACCCAGGCTGAAGTGCAGTGGCACGATCTCGGCTCACTGCAACCTCTGTCTCACTGGCTCAGTCAATTCTCCTTCCTTAGTCTCATGAGTAGCTGAGATTATAGGCACACACCACCACACACGGCTAATTTTTGTATTTTTAGTAGATATGGGGCTTCACCATGTTGGCCAGGCTGGTCTCGAACTCCTAACCTCATGATCCACCCACCTCGGCCTCCCAAAGTGCTGGGATTACAGACGTGATTGAGGTCAGGGGTTTGAGACCAGCTTGGCCAGCATGGCAAAACCCCAACTCTACTGAAAATACAAAAATTAGCTGGGTGTGGTGGCATGCACCTGTAGTACCGGCTACTCAGGAGGCTGAGGCGTGGGGATCAGTTGAACCCAGGAGGCAGAGGTATGGAATCACTGCACCTGGCCTGTGATATTCTTAACTCCAAACTAACAACTTCCCTCTAATCATTCGAAAACACTGGAAAAATCCAAGTCAAAGACCATTCAACACAAATGCCTGATGAACACTCTTTAAATCTGTCAGTATAATGAAAGACAAGAAACCCATTGGCATTTGCAGGAGATGAAGGAGATGTGATGAGTGACATGAGCTGAATTGTGTCCCCCAACAATTTCATATGTTGAAGTTCTAACCCCTAGTACCTCAAAATGTACTTGTAACTTAAAATAGGGTCTTCACAGAGGTGACTAAGTTAAAATGAGGTTATAAGAATGGGTTCTAACCCAATATGACTAGTGTCCTTTTTTAGTTTGTGTTTTGGTTTTTGGTTGTTTTTTTTTTGTTTTTTTTTGAGACAAAGTCATGCTCTGGCTCCCAGACTGGAGTGCAGTGGCTCGATCTCAGCTCACTGCAACCTCCGCCTCCCAGGTTCAAGCGATTCTCCTGCCTCAGCCTCCCGAGTAGCTGGGATTACAGGTGCCTGCCACCACCCCAGGCTAATTTTTGCATCTTTAGTACATGTTGATCTCCATCTCCTGACCTCAAGTGATCCTGCCACCTTGGCCTCCCAAAGTACTGGGATTACAGGCATGAGACACTCTGCCTGACCTATGATGGATGTCCTTCTAAAATGGGGAAATACAGCCACAATCACACACAGAGGGAAGACAGTTGAGGACACAGGGAGGAGGGGACCAGACATAAACCAAGAAGAGATGCCTGTAGTAGATCCTTCACCCACAGCCCAGAAGGGAGCAACCCTGCCGACACACTGATCCTGGACTTCCAGCCCCTAGAACTGGCAGAGAATGAATTTCTGTTATTTAAGCCCCCTCTGCCCAGCCACTGGTGCTCAGTTACAACTGCTCTGGTGAACTGAGTCATTGACTAAAGGTGATGTGGTTTCTTGAATGGGATTTTGCCACAGAAAAAAAGACACCTGGCTGGGCATGGTGGCTCATGCTTGTAATCCTAGCACTTTGGGAGGCCAAGGTGGGCAGATCACAAGGTCAGGAGATCAAGACCTTCCTGGCTAACATGGTGAAACCCCGTCTCTACTAAAATTACAAAAAAAAATTAGCTGGGTGTGGTGGCACGTGCCTGTAGTCACAGCTACTCTGGAGGCTGAAGCATGAGAATCATTTGAACCCAGGAGGTGGAGGTTGCAGTGAGCCAAGATGGCACCACTGCACTCCAGCCTGGGAGACAGAGTGAGACTCCACCTCAAAAAAAAAAAAAAAAAAAAAAAAAAACATGTTCACATTAAAGGAAGCTGGGGAAAGGATATAGAGAAGGCTCTGTAACTCATCTGTGAATCTAAACGACTGCAAAATAAAACATTTGAAAAAAGACTCAAAAAACCTATTTAGGATTCCACTCTTTAGGATTCCACTTCTATGAGCGACGCAGAGAAACTTATAATGAAAGAAAGTAGAATGGTGATTACCAGGGACTGGGGAGAAACAGGAATAGGAATTTAGTGTTTCACAGGGATGATGCTTTAGTTTGGAAAGTTTGCCACAATTTTTAAAAAGCTCTATCGAAAAATTCTCTTTAGGGCCAGGCGCAGTGGCTCACGCCTGTAATACCAGCACTTTGGGAGGCAGAGGCAGGTGAGTCAGGAGGTCTGGAGTTCAACACCAGCCTAACCAACATGGTGAAACCCCATCTCTACTAAAAACACAAAAAATTAGCTGGGCATGGTGGTGCATGCCTGTAATCACAGCTACTTGGGAGACTGAGGCAGGAGAATCACTTGAACCCAGGAGGCAGAGGTCGCAGTGAGCTGAGATCACGGTACTCCAGCCTGGGTGACAAGAGAGAAAGAGAGAAAGAAGAAAGAAAGAAAGAAAAAGAAAGAGAGAGAGAAGAAAGAAAGAAAGAAAGAGAGAGAGAGAGAGAAAGAAAGAAGGAAGGAAGGAAGAAAGAAAGAAAGAAAAAGAGAAAGAAAGAAAGAAGGAAGGAAGGAAGTAAGGAAGAAGGAAAGAAAGAAAGAAAGAAAGAAAGAAAGAAAGAAAGAAAGAAAGAAAGAAAGAAAGAAAGAAAGAGAAAGAAAAAGAGTCTATTTAGGATTTTTATTGGGATGATCATTTGTTTTACTCCAGGACTTTTAGAATGGAGGAAACCCCTTCAATGATCAGGAGAGACATGAGATGGAAATAAAGATTGTATTATTTGGGTCCTGGGGAGGGTATGGCACTTCCAGAGGCCACACACACACACACACACACACACACACACACACAGGTCAGGGAGAGCTTTTGCAGGGAGACAGATGGGGAGCAACCAGTGTGACAATGCCATTATTGCGTCCAGGGTGTTATCCAAACAGCTTTCCCTCAGGGAGTTTTAACTGGTGGCTTTCATGAGAGCAGGGATGAGTGTCAGGAGGTCATGCTGTGATTGACAGGGGGTTACTGCAGCATGTCTGCAGTCTGTGCAAGATGTGAATGAGGGGTGTCGGGGGTCTGCAGAGCCAATCAATAGGCTGTGTCCAGCTGCTCCACAGACAAGTGGTCATGAGGGGGAAGTTGGACAAAGCAGATATCTGGATCAACCACATTGAGGAACCGGGAGCAAGTGGGGAACTGGACACTGTGTCAAGGGTGACGGAGCCCTGCTTTTGGAAGGAGAGTCCGTGATATTCAGAATGGTGCTGATGCTACACAAATGATAGGACTTCACTACAGCTTTCGATGTATACGTCAACTTTGGAAGAAATAACCTTTCTGAAATGCTGAGTGTCGTGGGGGGACTCATTCTGTGTCTTTCTTTATTCAGATCTTAGTTAAGCCTAAGAGCTTTACTGTATTCTTATGACGATTCTTTCATGTTTAAAAGCTGTTCTTGCACTGTGAAGAGGGTTTGTTTTCTCCTGTGTTTGCAAATACTTGTTACTTCAACCTCAGAAAGCTGCTCCTTTAATAGACAAATCTTGCGGAGACCTCTAATTACTCCAGAAGTTAAGTCTCTAGAACTTTCTGGATATGTGACCACGGCTTCAGACTACAGTCAACTTTGACTCTTGCTTTCAATATTTATAGATTTTATTTATTTATTTATCTCTCTTTTTTTTGAGTCAAGGTCTTGCTCTGCTGCCTGGGCTGGAGTGAAATGGCACAGTCCTGGCTCACTGCAGCCCCAACACCCCAGGCTCAAATCCTCCCGCTTCAGCCTCCCAAGTAGCTGGAACTACAGATGTGCACCACCACACTCAGCTAATGTTTGTATTTTTTGTAGAGACGGGGTCTCCCTATGTTGTGTAGGCTGAAGAGGCAATCCTCTCACCTTGACCTTCCAGCGTGCTGGGATTCACAGACGTGAGCTACTGCACCTGGGTTTCTTTTTAATTTCTTTGTTGTTGTTGTTGTTACTGCTATCGTTTCTTTGACATGGAGCCCTGTCTGGAGTCTCGCTGACACTGGAGTACAGTGGCATGATCTGGGCTCATTGCAACCTCTGCCTCCCAGGTTCAAGTGATTCTCCTGCCTCAGTCTCCCAAGTACCTGGAACTACAGGCGCTCGCTACCACGCCCAGCTAATTTTTGTATTTTTAGTAGACACAGAATTTCACCGTATTGGTCAGGCTGGTCTTGATCTCTTGACCTCGTGATCCACCCGCCTTGGCCTCCCAAAGTGCTGGCATTATAGGTATGAGCCACCGTGCCCAGCCTCTTTTTATTTTCTTATTGCATTGACAAAATAGCAAGAGGGCCATCTTTATTTTGTTCTTGACTTTACCAAATATGGTTCTCATATTTAATTATTCTGTAAGGTTGTGGAAATTCCTCCTTATCCCGCCAGTATCAGGCAGCTGGGGCTGTTGTAACCAAGTAACATAAACTGGGAGGCTCCAGACAATACTGACTCATTATCTCACAGTCCTGGAGGCCAGAAGTCTGAAAGGAAGGTGTCAGCAGGACCATGTTCCATCTGAACCACGTAGGGAAGAATCCTTCCCGGCCTCTCCCTAGATTCTGGTGATTGCTGGCAACGTTTGGCATTCCTTGGCTTGTAGACCCATTGCTTGACTCGCTGTCGCTGTTTTCACGTGGTTTTCTTCCCTCCTACCCCTTTACACAATCTTTCCTTTGTATTTTTCTCCTCTTCATATAAAAACATAGTGATATTGGATTAGGGACCACTCTCATGACCTCACTATGATGTAGTCACATCAGCGAAGGCCCTATTTCTCGGCTAGACACGGTGGCTCACATTTGTAATCCCAGCACTTTGGGAGGCTGAGGCAGGCAGATCACTTGAGGTCAGAAGTTCAAGACCAGCCTGGCCAACATGGTGAAACCCTGTCTCTATTAAAAATACAAAATTAGCCGAGTGTGATGGCACATGCCTATAATCCCAGCTACTCAGGAGGCTGAGACAGGAGAATCACTTGAACCCAGGAGGCAGAGGTTGCAGTGAGTCAAGATCATGCCACTGCACTCCAGTCTGGGCAACAGAGCGAGACTCCATCTCATAAAAAAATGAAAGACCCTATTTCAATTTTAAGGTCACATTCACAGATACCAGAGGTTAGGCATTCAGTATGTATTTTAGGGGGATGTAAATCAACCCACTAAACCATGAGCATCTTTATTTGTTCTTCCTTTAACCTAAAATGGTTCTCATATTTTAGTATTATGTAAGATATTTCTGTAGGATCCCGGAAATTGCCACTTCTCAAATTAAGAAAGCTTTATTCTATTCTCTGTTTACTAAGCATTTATTCCTTGTGCTTATCTTCATCTTTAAATGAATAATAAGTGTTGAATAGACATATCTCATAAGTATAATGCAGAGAGGACAAAAACAAGTTGCAGAACGATAAAGGCCATGTGGTAATATTACTATAAAGTTTCCAGATGTGCAAAACAAACCAGCATAGGCCAGGCACGGTGCTTCATGTCTGTAATACCAGCACTTTGGGAGGCCAAGGCAGGTGGATCAGCTGAGGTCAGGAGTTTGAGACCAGCCTGACTGATATGGTGAAGCCCTGTCTCTACTAAAAATACAAAAATGAGCCAGTGTGGTGGCATGTGCCTGTAGTCCCAGCTACTCAGGAGGCTGAGACAGGAGAATTGCTCGAACCCAGGAGGCAGAGGTTGCAATGAGCCAAGATCTTGCCACTGTGCTCCAGCCTGGGCAACAGAGCAAGGCTCCATCTCAAAAACAAAACAAAACAAAATAATCCAAGATATTATCCATGGGTACATGCATGATTATTTTTAATTCGATAAAGACCAAGTTTGGGAGGGGAGTCGCCTTGGGGAGGGGAACAGGAGTTGGGTGGGGTACGAGGGACCTCCACTGTGTTTGCTCTGATTTGTTATGTGATGATGCTCTAGTTCTTGGAGGATCTGAAATATGTGAAGATGTCAAAACTTGAAAAACCTAAGTCGAAGGCATAAGCGTTTTCATTTTCTTCTGCATGCCTCTTTGCATGCTTCATAATAAAAAAAGCAAAGCCAAAGTTCACAGCAACAACCAACACACTACATGCCGTTTGCAGTGGGCTGGCTTTCCTGGTTACAGCAACACTCTCATCTCTGCAGAGAATGGAAGCCAGAGTGGTCATGGCCTCAGAGCTGAATCCTGTGACTTTCACCTTCTGCCCACATTTGTCCAAACCTCTTGTCCCTGCTATTCAGGTCCTTGTACGATGTGACCCCAGTTGACACCCTAGCCCCAGATGATTGCCCCTGAATTAGTCACAGCTTCTAACAAATCCCGTTCCCTCAACCTCCATTCTTGCCTGTGCTGATACCACATTGAAGATGTCCTTTGATGTATTTATCTCCTCTGGAATAATTCTGACTCCTTCTCAGGGATTACCTCCTCCAGGAAGCCCTCCCGGATCCTCCAGGCTCAGCCAGTGTCTCCAGTGGGCCTCACAGTCTCCTGTACTTCCCAGACTCATCATATTGTCTTCAAATTCCCTGGTTACATGTTCTCCACCCACCTGAGAAACAGTTCTCCCTTCCCTGTCCTGGGCCAGGGTTAGAGAGTAGAGGTCTGCTGCCTCCTTCTAGGACCTCTCTTCCCCTCTCGCTTACCCTGCATTGAGGTCTGGGCATGGGACATTGATGGGCAGCCTTCTGGCTTCCTTGCTGAGCTGGCCAGCTCTGCCCTGGCTCGCCAAGGCAGCTTCAGCCACAGGTGTATCCAGCACAGCCCCACTTTCCCGCCCCCTTGCCTTTGTCTTGACCGTGCCCTGTTCCTGGTGCGCCCTTCCTTTCTGTGTCCATAGCACACGTCCTTGAAGCCACACATCCCATGCTCTCTCTTCCAGAAAACCTCCTCCGATTTCCCAAATGAACAAATTCTATCTCCTTCGTAAGGGTCAATGAATTACTTCCATGTAAATCCTTTCCCCCAGAACACATTCCGACGATTGCCTTGGACACAGATTGTGCAATTCTTGCGGTTCTTCTGATTTCCTCTCATTGAGCACCTGTCCCTGAAAGCCTCAGAAAGAAGAGGGTGTGCCCTCCAAAAAGTTCTGCCCTACGGTTAAGTCTGCTGCTAAGTCAGCTTTCTGCACCTGTTGACATGGCTCTGTTTCTGATGACAAAAGCAAGATGAGTCAGATGGTTTGGGAACAAGGAAACTTGCAGGAAGCGGAGTCTAGAAAGCTAAGTTTTGTTAACCCTTCAATGTCCCCTAAGCATGGCTAACCTTTAATGTTTAACCCTTCCTCCTCCCTCTGTACCATATACATCCACTCTGATCTGTTTGATACATGCACTTACATTAGTTGTTTTTTGTTTTGTTTTGTTTTTTTAAGAAAATACGCCAGGGGCTGGGCGCGGTGGCTCATGCCTGTAATCTCAGTGCTTTGGGAGGCCGAGGCTGGTGGATCATGAGGTCAGAAGATTGAGACCATCCTGGTTAACATGGTGAAACGCCATCTCTACTAATAATACAAAAAATTAGCTGGGCGTGGTGGCAGGTGCCTGTAATCCCAGCTATTCAGGAGGTGGAGGCAGGAGAATCACCTGAACCTGGGAAGGGGAGGTTGCAGTGAGCAGAGGTCGTGCCACTGCTCTCCAGCCTGGGCGACAGAGAGACACTATCTCAAAAAAAAAAAAAAAAGAAAATATGCTTACATTTGCCTTTATTGTTGGTATATATTTATGGGGTACAGCTGTAATTTTGTTGCATGCATAGATTTCATAGTAATGAAGTTATACTCATAATGTTTATACATACTTGGAGTGTGTGTGTGTGTGTGTGTAACTGAATCAAATCATTTCTGCTTCTCTCAGCTCTAGGCTACTGAGAATCTGGTCTGCAGCTGCCTGTACAATGAGTTTATTACTGATTTGTTTCATGTGTATATTCACCACACTTTGCCTGCTTGGGGTCTTGTAGGTTACCCCCAACTCTGCTACTGTAAACATCATTGTGGTGAACATCTTTTTTTTTTTTTTTTTTTTTTAAGATAGTGTTTCACCATGTTGGCCAGGCTGGTCATGAACTCCTGACCTCAGGTGATCCACCCACCTCAGCCTCCCAAAGTGCTAGGATTACAGGCATGAGCCACTGCACCTGGCCTGAACATCCTTATAAATGCCCTTGGGGAAATCTTCTCTAAAAAGCATCTCCTTTAAAAATATCAGAGGGCATATGCCACCTGTATTTCACTACATCCTTCCAGATTGTTTTTCAAATGACTGGACTAGTTTATATTTCTACCAGCAGTGAGCAACAGTTCCCACTTCCTCACATCTTCACCAACACTTAATACTATGCACCTTTTTAATGGTTGCCATTTTAATTGGTATAAGGTGGTACCTCATTACTTTTTCTACAATTAAGCAGACATTAAGCTTTCCTCAAATATGTGCTCAATCTTTGGCTTCTTCTATGAATTGCCTCTTCATTCCCCTGGCCAATTTTTCTATTGATTTATTGATTTTTGTGTGTGAGTTTTTTTTTGGTTGTTTTTTGTTTTTGTGTTTGTTTTTTTTGAGACAATCTTGCTCTGTCACCTGGGCTGGAGTGTAGTGGCACAATCTTAGCTCCTTGTAACCTCCTTCTCCCACGTTCAAGTGATTCTCCAGCCTCAGCCTCCTGAGTAGCTGGGATTACAAGTGTGTCCCACCATACCTGGCTAATTTTTGTGTTTTCAGTAGAGATGAGATTTCATCATGTTGGCGAGGCTGATCTCAAACTCCTGACCTCAAGTGATCCACACGCCTCAGCCTCCCAAAGTACTGGGAATACAGGCATGAGCCACCACGCTTGGCTGTCTTTAAAAAAAAAAAAAAAAAAAAAAAACTTGCAGAAGTATTTTTGCATATTCCTGGAACAAATTGCCTTTTAAATTTATAAGCAGCAATTATCTTCCCCCACCTGCTACTCACCTGTTAATTCTAACTACTATGTCCTTGGTTTTACAGATATTCTTAATTTTGATGTAGTCAAATGTATCTTTTCTTCTCCTTTGCTATGGGATCAACTTCAAGAAGTTTTTCTCATCTCTAGGCCACAAAGACAAGTGACTGCTTTTTCTTTAATTAGCTGACAGTTTTGTCTTTTGTCATGAGCTCTGAGATGCTGCTGTAAAGGAGGAGTTTTTTCTCTGCATAAGTTTTCCCAATATCTTGTTCTACACAATGCTCTCATATTATATTCTTTCCATTTAATCTGGTTGCCTCTTTCTACACCAACACCATACAATTTTTAAACTAATGTTTTATCGTAATATGGTTTACAATCTGGTAGGGCGAGTCTCCTTATATTAACTTTTTTTCCCTAAAGTGCCTTACAATTCATAAAAATTTATTCTTCCACATAAATTTTAAGATACGTTTGTTGAGGTCTTCAAAGAAATTGAGCTGTAATTTCTGCTTAGCTTGGAGTTAATTTGTAGATTACATTGGGAAGAATTGATACCTTTATTCGGTTTTTTGTTTTTGTTTTTGTTTTTAGACAGAATCTGGCTCTGTCACCCAGGCTGGAGTGCAGTAGCTCTATCTCAGTACACTGCAAACTCCCCCTCCCGGTTCAAGTGATTCTCCTGCCTCAGTCCCTGAGTAGCTGAGATTACAAGCACCCACCACACCCGGCTAATTTTTTGTATTTTTAGTAGAGACGAGGTGTCACCATGTTGGCCAGGCTGGTCTCGAACTCCTGACCTCAGGTGATCCACCCACCTTGGCTTCCCAAAGTGCTGGGATCACAGGCATGCTGTTATGTTAATTCTTCTGACATCTGGAAACATTAGCTATCTTTATCTAAATCCTTTTTATAGTATTATCTAATTAAATTTAATTTTTTTTCTCTGCAAATGTCTTATGCTGTTTTTTGTTTTGTTTTGTAAGTCTTGCTCTGTCATTCAGGCTGGAGTGCAGTGGCACTATCATAGCTCACTGCAGCCTGGAGCCTAGACCTCCTGGACTCAAGTGATTCTCCCACCTCAGTCTTTAGAGTAGCTGGGACCAGCGGCACGTGCCACTACATCTGACTACCTTTTGTATTTTTTGTAGAGAGGAGGGTCTCATCATGTTGCCCAGGCTGGTCTTGAACTCTTGGGCTCAAGCAATCTACCTGCCTCGGCCTCTCAAAGAGCCAGGATTACAGGTGTCAAGCCACCACACCTGACCTCTGGTGGACTGATTCTTAGATGCACAATAATTTGAGTTGTTATTTTAGAGGCTTTATTTTCCATTAACTTTCTAGTTTGTTGTTTCTATTAATTTCAGTAATATGATCACTCTGTGCAATCCTCTTCTTAGTTGCAACGTTTATGTTTATTCTTCTATGTAGGTGATAATATTATTTTAAAATACCTGGCACATGGCAGGTATTCAATGTTTGTTGAAAGGATGCATGAACATTGAGAGTTTTTGATGAGCCCAAGATGATGCTAGGTAGACATGCATAACTTCATTTGTTTATCACAGTGTTTCTTTGAAAGAGGCCCCATCACAGCACTCTTTTCAGGGTTAGTAAAAGAAAATTGGGGTTTGTAGGCTGGGTGCGGTGACTCATACCTGTAATCCCAGTACTTTGGGAGGTCAAGAAGGGTGGATCACCTGAGGTAGGGAGTTCAAGACCAGCCTGTCCTACATGGTGAAACCCCATCTCTACTAAAAATACAAAAATTAGCCAAGTGTGGTGACACGCACCTGTAGTCCCAGCTACTCGGGAGGCTGAGGCAGAATTGCTTGAACCTGGGAGGCGGAGGTTGCAGTGAGATGAGAGAGAGGCTCCTGCAGGAGCCTGCGACCTGGGAGATGGGGCCTCGGGTACGTGGGGGCCCTATGGTCCTTGAGGCTGGCCCCGGGGTGAGGAAAGGGGTCCCCTGAGTCCTCCGAAGTGACCAGACGGGCGTGCGTTTTGGGGCGGGGGTCGTTCCAGCCTCCAAGCAGACGACGGTGCTGAGTGCCCTGAAGGAGAAGGTCGGAGCCTGCCACAGCTGCTGTGAGGGGGCGCGGCGGAGGCTGTGGGCGCAGAGGCGGGGGCTTGTGACCGGGATGGGAGGGGGACCGGGGACGGGGCCTGCGGCGGGTGGGGCGGGGCGGGGCGGGGTGGTCTCCAAAGCGCCCTGGCCCCTCTCTCCCCGTGGCTCCTAGGTTCGGGGACGCGGGCGAAGCTGCAGACCACGCGCGCGGAGCTTGGGGAGGCGCAGGCGAAGCTGATGGAGCAGGAGAGCGCCCTGCGGGAACTGCGTGAGCGCGGTGAGAGCCGGACGCGACCCTAGCCCTGAGCCCTGGCCGCGCCCCCCAACCCCGACGCTATCCTGAGTGCCGACACCCGACCCGGATCATGCACCCTGTCCTGACCCTGACGCTGGACTGACCTTGACTACGACTCCTAGCGCCGGACCCTGCCTAGTTGTAACCGCCCTTGACCCTGTGCCATCCTGGACGCTGGCACCCAGGGTACAGTGACCACGGACAGGGGTCCTGACCTTTAGCTAGTCATGACCCTGCTCCTGACCTTGACCCCAGCCAAAATACCCGCTTCCTTGACCCCGCAGTGACCCAGGGCTTGGCTGAAGCCGGCAGGGACCGCGCGAACGTCCGCACTGAACTGTTACGGGCGCTGGAGGCCGTGAGGTTCCAGCACAGTGAGCCAGACCGGGTAGGGGTGGCAAGGCGGGGTTGTGGGGGTGTAAGTGAACTCTGCCCGTATGCCTCGCCGGCCCCCCTCTTTGACCTTGGCCTGGTCCTGTGGTTCCACCTCTGGCCCCGAGAGGCCAAACACCTAACCCTTGCATCCTCTCGGTGCGCTCTCCCTGGAAGCACTCGACCTCTCTTACCCTCGCCACCCCGCAGGCCCCTGTGAGCCGTGCCGCACGTCGTGGCTGCCCTTCGGGGGGCTCCTGCTACTATTTCTCTGTGCCGAAGACCACGTGGGCAAAGGCGCAGCGCCACTGCGCCGAAGTCAGCGCACACCTGGTAACAAGGCCTGGAGGAGTAGATGCGCAGAGGGAGGGGGCGTTCACCCGAGGGGGCGTGGCCGAGCGGTGGGGCAGGGCGAGAGGGGGCAGGACGGGGCGGACTCTGCAGGCTCAGGTGTCTCCTTTCTAGGACTTCCTGAGTCGTCACACTAGCGGCCTAGAATACTGGATCAGCCTCTGGGCCACGCAACACCTGCGGAAGGTTCGGGGCTACTGGTGGGTGGACGGAGTCCCACTCAGCTTCAGGTAGGGGAAGGGCTCCTGGTGAAACCTGGGGGCCACAGGTTAGACTCTAGACGACGTGCTTTGAGGCCGAGGCAGGTAGATCACCTGAGGTCAAGAGTTCAAGACCAGTATGGGCAACGTGGTGAAACCCTGTCTCTACTAAAAGTACAAAAAATTAGCTGGGTGTGGTGGGGGCACGCCTGTAATCCCAGCTAACCCGAGAGGCTGAGGCACGAGAATCGCTTGAACCCGGGAGGCAGAGATTGCAGTGAGCCGAGATCGCGCCACTGAACTCCAACCTGGGCAACAGAGTGAGACTAAGTCTCCAGAAAAAAAGAGCTGGGTGAGGTGGCTCAGGCCTGAAATTCCAGCACTTTGGGAGGCCAAGGCAGGCGGATCACGACCAACCTGACAAAAATAGAGAAACCCCATTTCCACTAAAAATACAAGATTAGCTGGGCACAGTGATGCATGCATGTAATCCCAGCTACTTGGGAGGCTGAGGCAGGAGAATCGCTTGAACCGGGAGGTGGAGGTTGCAGTGAACTGAGATTGCACTATTGTACTCCAGCCTGGGCAACAAGAGTAAAACTCCATCTAAAAAAAAAAAAAAAAAAAAAAACATGCTTTGGCCAGAACTCAGAAACCCTTGGCTGGGGCTCCATGCTTAGGGATGGGCAGGCTAGACCCTGGGAACTGCCCTTGGATTAAATTCTGGGGGTTAGTAAGTTATATCCCAGGTGTATGTTCAGGTTAGACACTTGGGTTGTCTAGGGTAGACCCAAGCAATAAACAGGCTACAGCCTGGAAAGGAAGGCAGGACCCAGGTTCATCCTCAGCCTAGATTCCCAGCAACACCCTCATTCAACCGCTGCAGCCACTGGTTACAGGAGGAACCCAATGAATCTTGGGGGCATGAGGACCGTGTCATGATTCTGAGCACGACCTACCATGTGATGAGATGGCTGGCTGGATCTGTGAGAAGAGGCATGGCTACGGATCCCGCCCAGTGCCCCAGAGCCATGCCCAGTGCCCAGTGGGGTGCTGTCCACTATTCCGGCTCCTGGAACCCGCTGCCAAGGATTTTCCTTTCCCCTCCCACCACTACTGAGAACCAATCAGCCCTGTCCAATGCCTGCACCTCTGCTCTGACCTCACGCTGACCTAACCTAACCCAACCTTCACTGGCTCCAAAATCTCCATGTCCGGATGTAGGGCTGTTGGCCCCACAGGGTCGTGGGGTGTCCCTTATGCTTTGCTGAAGTGCAGGATCTAAGAAGTAAAGAGACAGGGCACTGAAGAACTGGTGAAGAGCATCTGGACTTGGGGGGCCACGCCACTAATGAGCAGAGATAGGTGAGGCCCCAAACATGCAGAATCGTCTGTATTTATTAGGTACAAGCAGGGGGAAGGATCATCAGTGAGGTCATCATCTATAGGCTTAGTGATAGGGCATACATAATCACATGAGTCACAAGCAAGGGGACCACCCCATTATGTCACCTGGGCAGAGAGGTGGGTGGTGTGCGGTAGGGGGCGGTGCCATGTGCAGTAGTAGAGGGTCATGTACAGAAAAGGGGTCCACCCCCATTAGGTCGCCAAGGCAAGGAGGTGTGTTGTGTGCAAGAGGTGTCATGCACAACACTTCTTATCTGAGGGCTGGAGACTTCAAAGGGTTTCTAATAGATACTGTAAGCCAATGCAGTGGGAGCTGACAGACTTGTGCTGTTCTCTTAAGATATTTACGGGAGGATGATTTGAGCTAGCACAGAGTGAGAAAAGACTGACAGAGTGTACAGCCGCCGTGACTGGTCACACCAGAGGGGTTCTTCTCCCTCGGTTACTTGCAGGATCTCAGGCCTGAGGCCTACTTTCCACAGGAACTGGATGCAAGGTACTACAACTCCTTTATCAGGAGGAGAGGCACTTGCTCCAAGC
>CAUYLG010053204.1:0-35178 GCA_963573385.1 Cacajao melanocephalus
TAACCAATAGTAAACCAAAACCAAATTTAGTAGAAGACAACAACGAACCAAAAACAGAGCTAAAATGAAGGACATTGAGCCATGAAAAAATATTCAAAACATCAAAAAACCCAGGGGTTGGTTTATATGAAAAAAAAAAAAAAAAAAAGATACATAGACTTCTCACTAGACCAATAAAGAAGAAGAAAAGAGAAGATCCAAATAAACAAAAGTAGACATGACAAAGGGGGTATTATCATTGACCCTACAGAAATACAAATCACAATCATACTATTATGAACACGTCTCTGCACACAAACTAGAAAATCTAGAAGAAACAAATAAATTCCTAGATACATACACCCTCCCATGACTGAACAAGGAAAAAAGGACAAGGAGACCAATAGTGAGCTCTGAAATTTAATCAGTAATAAATAGCCTACCGACCCCCCTCCCCCACCTCAGCCCCCAAAAAATGCTCAGGATCAGATGGCTTCACAGTCAAATTCTACTAGAGTTAAATTGAAGAGCTGGTTCTATTCCTACTAAAACTAGTCTAAAAAATCCAAGAGGAGAGGCTCCTCTCTAACTCATTTTATAAGGCCAGCATCATCTTGACATCAAAATCTGGCAGACACAACAATAAAAAAAAAAAAAATTTCAGGTCAAAATCTTTGATAAACATTGATGCAAAAACTCTAAATGAAATACTGGCAAACTGAGTACAGAAACAGATCAAAAGCTTATCCAACACAATCAAGAAACCTTTATATCTGGGATACAAGGTTGTTTAAAAATACAAAACTCAATAAATTGATTTATCATATAAACAAAGCTAACGATAAAAACCACATGGTTATCTCAATAGATGCAGAAAAGGCTTTTAATAAAATTTAACATGCATTCAGTTTAAAACTCTCAATAAACTAGGTATTAAAGGAACATACCTCAAAATAGTAGGAACCATCTACGACAAACTGTCAACCAATATCGTACAGAATGGTCCAAATCTGGAAGAATTCTTATTGAAAACTGGCACAAGACAAGGATGCCCTCTCTCACCACTCCTATTCCAGTGTTGGAAGTCACGGCCAGAGCAATCAGGCAAGAGAAAGAAATAAAGTAATCTAAATAGGAAAAGAGTAAGGCAAACTATCTGTTTTTGCAGACGACATGATTCTATACCTAGAAACCCTGTAATCTCAGCCCAAAAGCTCCTTATGCTGATAAACAAGTTCAGCAAAGTGTCCGGATACAAAATAATTGTACAAAAATCACTAGCATTTCTATAAACCAGTAAGAGTCAAGCCAAGAGTCAAATCAGAAATGCAATTGTATTCACAATTTCCACCAAAAGAATAAAATACTGTAGAATACAGCTAACCAGGAAGGAGAAATATTTCTACAATGAGAGATAAAATCACTGCTTAAAAACATTCAGAGATGACACTAACAAATGAAGAAAACATTCAATGCTCATGGATAAGAAGACTCAATATCATCAAAATGGCCATACTGCCCAAAGCCATTTATAGATTCAATGCTATTCCTATCAAATTACCAATGATATTCTTCACAGAACTAGAAAAAACTATTTTAAAATTCATATGGAACCTCAAACAACCCAAACAGCCAAGTCAATACTAAGCAAAAAGAACAAAGCTGAAGACAACATGCTACCTGACTTCAAACTATGCTACAGGGATACAGTAAATAAAACAGCATAATACTGTTACAAGAACAGACAAACAGACCAATGGAGCAGGTTAGAGAACTGAGAAATAAGGCTACACACCTACAATCAGCTGTTCTTCAATAAAGTTGACAAAAACAAGCATTAAAGAAAGGACTAGTCAATAAATGGTGCTGGGTTACCTGGCTAGCCATATATAGGAGATTGAAACTGAACCCCTTCCTTACACCATACAGAAAAACTAACTCAAGATGGATTATAGACTTATATGTAAAATTCCAAACTATAAAAACCCTGGAAGACAACCTAGTCAAAAACTATTCAGGACATAGGCACAGGCAAAGAATTCATGACAAATATACCAAAAGCAATTGCAACAAAAGCAAAAATGGACAAATATGATCTAATTAAAGATCTTCAGTACAGGAAAAGAAATTATCTATAGAATGAAGAGACAACCTTCAGATTGGGAAAAAAATTTTGCGAACTATGCTTCTGACAAAGGTCTAATATCCAGTACCTATAAGGGACTTAAATTTACAAGAAGAAAACAAACAACCCTATAAAAAAGTGGGCAAATGGCATGAAAAGACACTTTTCAAAAGAAGACAAACATGTAGTCAACAAGAATATAAACAAAAGCTGAATATCACTGATCATTAGAGAAATGCAAATCAAAACCACAATGAGATACCATCTCACACAAGTCAGAATGACTATTATTAAAATGTCAAAAAATAACAGATGCTGGTGAGGTTATGGAGAAAAAGGAACACTTATACACTATTGAAGTGTGGTATAGTTTTTCTGTACCCCCACTCAAGTCTCATCTTGAATTTTAGCTACCATAATTCCCATGTGTCATGGAAGATACCCAGTGGGAGGTCAATGAATCATGGGGGCAGGTATTTCCCATGCTGTTTTCATGATAATGAATAAGTCTCATGAGATATGATGGCATTATAAAGGGGAATTCTCCTACATTAGCTCTCTTGCCTGCCACCATGTAAGACGTGACTTTGCTCCTTATTCACCTTCCGCCATTATTGTGAGGCATCCCCAGCCATGTGGAACTGTGAGTCAATTAAACCTCTTTCCTTTATAAATTACTCAGTCTTGGGTATGTCTTTATTAACAGTGTGAGAAGAGACTAATATAGTAAATTGGTACCAGGAGTGAGGTGCTGCCATGAAGATACCTGAAAATGTAGAAGCAAATGTAAAACTGGGTAACAAGCAGAAGCTGGAACAGTTTGGAGGGCTCTGAAGAAGACAGAAAGATGTAGGTAAGTTTGGAAATTCCTACAGACTTGATGAATGGCTTTGAGCAAAATGCTTGATAATGAATTTCAAGTTGAAGTGGTCTCAACCAGATAAAGAACTTGTTGGGAACTGGAATAAAGTTGACTCTTACTATGTCTGAGCAAAGAGACTGGTTGGCATCTTCCTCTTTCCCTAGAGATCCATGGAACTTTAAACTTGAGAGACATTATTTAGGTCATCTGGCAGAAAAAATTTCTAAGCAGCAGAACATTCAAGAGGTGACAGAGCATAAAAAAAGTTTGGAAATTTTGCAGCCTGATGATGCAGAAGAAAGAAAAACCTGGCTAGGCATGGTAGCTCATGCCTGTAATCCCAGACCTTTGGGTGGCCAGGGTGGGCAGATCACTTGAGGTCAGGAATTCAAGACCAGCCTGGCCAATATGGTGAAACTCCATCTCTACTAAAAATACAAAAATTAGCCAGGCATGGTTGTGCTGGCCTGTAATTCCCGCGACTCCGGAGGCTGAGGCAGGAGAATGGCTTGAACGCAGGAGGTGAAGGTTGCAATGAGCCGAGATTGCACCACTGCATTCCATCCTGGGCAAAAAGAGTGAGAATCTGTCTCAAAAAAAAAAACAAAAAAAAGAAAAGAAAAACCCATTTTCTGGGGAGGAATTCAAGCTGTTCTGCAGACATTTGCATAAGCAATGAGGAGCCAAATGTTGATTGCTAAGACAATGGGGGAAAAGTCTCCAGGGCATGTCAGAAGTCTTCACAGCAGCCCTTCCCATCACAGGCCCAGAGACTGAGGAGGAAAGAAATGGTTTCATGGGCCAAGCCAGGGCCTCCCAGCTGCTCCAGCTCCAGCCATGGCTAAAAGGGGCCAAAGTACAGCTCAGGTCATCACTTCAAAGGGTGAAAGCCCCAACCATTGGCAGCTTCCACATGGTGTTGTGTCTACAGGTGCACAGAAGTCAAGAATTGAGGTTTGGGAACCTCCACCTAGATTTCAGAAGATGTATGGAAATCCCTGGATGTACAGGCAGAGGTGTGCTGCAGGGGCAGAGTCCTCATAGGAAACCTCTGCTAGGACAGTGCTGAAGGGATGTGAGGTGCAAGCTCCCACTCCAAGTCCCCACTGTGGTACTGCCTAGTGGTGCTGTGAGAAGAGGGCCACCATCCTCCAGTCTCCAGAATGGTGGCTCCACTGACAGCTTGCACTGTGTATCTGCAAAAGCCACAGACACTCAACACCAGCCCATGAAAGCAGCCAGGAGGAAGCTATACACTGCAAAGCCACAGGGGCAGAGCTTCCCGAGACCATGGGAGCCCACATCGTGCATCAGTGTGACCTGGATTTGAGACATGGAGTCAAAGAAGATCATTTTGGAGCTTTAAGATTTGACTGCCCTGATGGATTTTGGACTTATTTCTCCCATTTGGAACAGGTGTATTTACCCGTGTCTGTACCCTCATTGAATCTAGGAACTAACTTGCTTTGGATTTTACAGGATCATAGGTGAAAGGGACTTTCCTTGTCAGATGACACTTTGAACTGTGGACTTCTGAGTTAATATTGAAATGAGTTAAGACTTAGGGTGACTGTTAGGAAGGCATAATTGGTTTTGAAATGTGAGGGCATGAGATTTGGGAGGGGTCAGGGGCTGAATTATATAGTTTGGCTGTGTCCCAACCCAAATCTCATCTTGAATTGTAGCTCCCCTAATTCCCACATGTTGTGGGAGGACCCAGTGGGAAATAATTGAATATCAGGGCAGATCTTTCCCATGATGTTCTTGTGATAGTGAATAAGTGTTATGAGATATGATGGTTTTATAAAGGAGAGTTCCCCTATACAAGCTCTCTTGCCTGCTGCCATGTCAGATGTGACTTTGCTCCTCATTCACTTTCTGCCATGATGGTGAGACTTCCCCAGCCATGTGGAACTGTGAGTCAATTAAATGGTTTTTTTTAAATAAATTATCCAGTCTCAGGTATGTCTTTATTAACAGCATGAGAATATTCTAATACAGAATGTGCATTAGTTTAACCATTGTAAAAGACAGTGTGGAAATTCCTCAAAGACCTAAAGTCAGAGATATCATTTGACCCAGCAATCCCACTACTGGATATATACACAAAGGAATATAAATCCTTCTATTATAAAGACATATGCATGCCTATGTCCATTGCAACACTATTCACAATAGCAAGGTATGAAATCAAATTAAATGCCCATCAATGGTAGACTGGGTAAAAAAATGTGGTACACATACACCACTGAATATTATATAGCCATAAAAAAGAATGCGATCATGTCTTTTGTAGGGACACAGATGGAGCAGGAGGTGATTATCCTTAGCAAACTAACACAGGAGCAGAAATTCAAATACCACGTGTTCTCACTTATAAGTGGGAGCTGAATGACGAGAATATATGAGCACATAGAGGGGAACAATACACACTGGGTCCTACTGGAGGGGGGAGAGTGGGAAGAGGGAGAGGGTCAGGAAAAATAACTAATGGGTACTGGGATTAATACCTGGGTGAAGAATTCATCTGCATAACAAACTCCCATGACATATGTTTACCTGTTTAACAAACCTGCACATATATCCCTGAATTTAAAATAAAAGTTAAAAAAAGAGTAAAGACAAATCAAATAAAAATGGCTCTTTTATTAAGAACCATGTAGGCAAAAAGGAAGTGGCATTTGTTTCAGTGCTGAAAAGTAAAGAACTGTAACCCCAGAGTCCTATATCCAGTGACAAAATTGGCAAATATCTGACAGACTGATGAAGAAAAAGTGGGAGAAGATTAACATTTACTAATATTGGGAAAGAAATGGGTTTTCTCACTATAGACTCTGCAGATATAAGAATCATAATAAGATAATATAAAAACCTTTATACACTTAAATTTGACAACTTAGATGAAACGAAACAATTCTTCAAATGCCATAAAGTCAAAACTAAGCAAAATGAAAAAATTAATTTTTGTAGCCCTATATCTATTGATAAATCTGAATTTATAATTTCAAAATATTTCTTGAAAATAGAAATGTCCACGTCCATACTTTTAGTGAATAACTTCACCAAAGGTTTAAAGAATTAACAAGAATTCTACAAAAACCTTTCAAAAAACAGAAGAGAGAAAGGATTTCTCAAAACAAGACAAAGTTTGGAAAAAGGAATCCACAGACAAACATGTTTCCTGAATATAAGTCCAAAAAAAAGTAACAAAATCTTAGCAAATAGAATTCAAACATAATTTAAAACACTTATACACCATGACAAAGTGGAGTTTTTTCCAGGATTGTAAAGTTGTTTCAATGATCAAAAATCAATAAATATAATCCACCATATTAACAAACTAAAGACATTGAATAAACCTAAATGCCCATCTATGATAGACTGGATAATGCAAATGTGCTACATATACACCATGGAATACTATGCAGCCAGAAAAAATGTCTTTTGCTGGAACATGGATGGAGCTTGAGGCCATTATCCTTAGCAAACTAATGCAGGAACAGAAAGCTAAATACCACATGTTATCACTTACATATGAGAGCTAAACAACAGGAAAACATTGACACAGAGAGGGGAACAATAGAGGCCGGAGCCTACTGGAGGATGGAGGCTGGGAGGGGAGAGAGAATCAGAATAATAATTATTGGGTACTAGGCTTAATACCTACTACCCAATACTTAATGAAATAATCTGTACAATGAAATGCCCATGAAACAAGTTTACCTATGTAACTCACCTGCACGTGTTCCCCTGAACTTAAAAGTTAAATTAAAATGACTGATTATTATGATATTTAATGATATTTAAATAAACAAATTATTTATACTGGAGAGAACTAAATGTAGATAATTTTTAATTAGTATGGATGTTGCTGTTCTTCTATAAAAGAAAAAAAAAAAAAAAAAAAACTCTTTGTGCTGTTTTCTTTGAAATGAGTCCAAACACCAACTGTGATCATTTACAGGGGCTTCAGGTCAGTTTCCATTTAACACAAAATATTTAGTTTAGATTTTAGAAAGATGAAGATCAAAAAGTAACATAGCTTGTTGTTTACTAAAGAGGAGTTTAAATTTGTGAAGGGTAGCAAATAAGTTACACAACAGAAAAGAGGAGGAGTCATTAAGGGAACATAAATTGTGGATCAGAATGTTGTCACCATACCTAACTACAAGGCACAAAAATAAAAGTGGGTATTCTGAATTCTTGTTATTCTCATGCCCTAAAAGCCTTGAATTGTGTAAGAATTTTGGGTAAGTTATATTGAAATTTAGGAAATGACTGTTTCTATAATAGGCAAGAGAGAAACAAAGTGGCTTTTATTAGGATAAGTGAATGCAGTGGGCAACCCAACAGAACACATATTTGGAGTCTCACTTGTGGTAGATTCATTGTGCACTAACTAACTGTGTTTACCTTATCCATTAATACTCTGTCAAAGTTTAAGTATCCAGGGCTTCTTTGTCTGTTGGAAGATCTTCCAATGAAATGAAACTTATACAGGAAATAATGGAAAATTAAGAAAAAAATCACTGAACCCTATAGTTTCGTATGCTACTTGTACCCATATGGACTAGCGTGTATTTTCAAATTGCTGCTTTCTGGTGCCTTGCAATGCTCTAAAATTTCAAGTTGTTTGTGACAAAAGCTTAAATTGCTTAGACTTTGCAACTCCCAATATATCTGTGATACTTATAGAGGAAGAAAAGGAAAATGAAAAGAGAAGCAAAATTGTTTTTCTAGTTAAAAATCTTAGAAAATATGCATTCATTCATTCGTTGAGTAAACATTTATTAGATGTTTTTATAATCTGCTAAATGTCATAGGAATTGGAGGTAAAAATGGCACAGAGGACTTTTCTTCTGAAAGAACTTATAATATTTACGAGGAGACATATCTGTCAACAAAGACTTCAAATGTAATGTCCTAAGTGTAAGTAATGTCTAAGATCACGGCCTGGGGAGGAGAGAAAGCTTGGTTGCTTGTCATCAGCATTTCTTCATCAACACACTTGTTTTCTGAAGTGTCGCTAGCAATTTGAAAAAGAAACAAAAACAGTGCAAATACCAACATTTGTAAATTATTTTCTTTTGTTATTTTTATAATATTTTCAGATTTTTTTTTATGCTTACTTGAATTCATTTGTCTTTTAATGTTTTCTTAAATGGGGCAAATGAGGAGAGATTAGAGCTAGCAGAAAAGGATTATATAGGACCTTTACTCATTCTTCTTTATCTATGTCACTGCCAAAACAGAGTACTTTAATAGATGAGAGAAAGAAGGGAAAATATAGCATTCTAAAGCTGTGATTTAACTTACTTTTCTTTCCAACTTTACCTATTATGATTTTTTATAAGGAGAACATCAAGTATTCTTAAATACAAACACACACACACACACACACACACACACACATTGTACTATCATTTTCATTAATGTATTTGCAAATTTAACATTGTACTATCGTTTTCTTTAATGTATTTACAAATTTGTTTTTTTATTTTTATTTTTTTTTGGTGGCGGGAGGAGTTTCATTAAAATCTGGGCATGAAAAACAGAACACGTCAATCATAAAAATGACACATTGGAGAAATCCTGAGACCCATTGATCACAAGATTCAGGCTATGCTAGAAAGAAATGGTATTTGCCACATTGAGGAGTTAGAAGTTGTCACTGTAACTATTTTATTTTAAGGAATTTACTTATATGATCAGATCTGCATATTAGACCAGTCCCTCCTTTGGATGTATAGAGTATGACTTTGTGTCGGCTGAAAATGACAGAAATAATATAAATAAAGATACTTTTGCAATAGTTCCAGCCATAAATTAACGGGCTTGGTGTTAGTGTTGAGTGGAGTAGGGGGAACAACTCTAGGGAGGAGGGGACATATTTGAGATATATTGCAATGGTAAAATGTATATATTAGTAACCAACTGGTTCTGGTTCATGTTTCTGCCTTTCTGCCTTTTATTATGAAAAGACAGAGTTTAGGGAACAAGGTAATAGATGAATTTTAGAAAACACTAGTGTTTGAGTTATCTCTGAAATTTATGAAAGAGAAAAGTAGATTTATATGAAGCAGTCAGTGTTAAGGTCTGAGGCTAAATATGGTTGTGTTGTCTGCAGGAAAATGCCTGGGGGTTATTATTGGTTTATACGTGGAAACTTAACACATGGGCTTTTAGTTAAAGAGGGAGACTGAGAATGGGCTCTGAGTAAACTTCCTTGAGTGGCTAAAAGAGAAAAATGACGTTTTGATTGACCTTGAGAAGTAGAGATCTGATATTTGAGCAAAAATATGTAACAAATTAAAAAATGAGAAGATGGGAGTGTTTGAAGAAGAGATTTTCAGCAATGACAATCATACACAGCAGAAAAAATAAGTTAAAACTAAAAAGTGCCATTATGATCTGCCAGTTAGAAATCAATGAATACAGTAGTGAGAACAGAGTCATTGGACTACCATAGAAAGTAGCAAGATTACAGTGGATTGAAAAGTTAATGGAAGTTGGCAAAATTGAGCCATCAGATGAAACAACGCTGGATTTATGCTTCCCTGAGGTGACGTCCATTCAAGTGACACTTTCAGTCTATTTCTCTTCAACATTTAAAACTCATTTCTGAGGATAAATAGTGTGGACCAAGAAAGTACCTCTTTTTCTCCAGGTGTTTCTTTTACTGAATCAGTTAACTTATTGAAGTAGGACCTCCTTCCTGGCAAGAGAAGAACCATTTTTTGGATCCTGGATATATGACTAGGTATGTGCCACTACTAGAATCTTCAAATAACTCCTCAAGTTAAACTTGCAGATAGAGAACCAGCCAAGGAAGAACACTCTATTTGTAGTTGCACAGTCTGGAGAGCGAACATTATTTTTCCTCACAAGCAAAGCTGAGGGACTTAACATAATAACGTTTAATTCTCATACAAACCCTGGTTATGTGACTCTTCTCTAAAAGTGATGGTGGTCTCTAAGCTCCTGTCATGTTGTGTAACTTTATCTTCAGCAAATGGTTTTAAGATTGCTATTACAGTATTTACTCATCAAAAGGAGTGGGGTTGGACCATAAACAGGTCACACTGACATTTAAATGTCTCAGTTCAGAAATAACATACTACTGACAACTGCTTTCATCGACAAGAACTAATCACATGGCCCCATATGGATTCCAGGAGGCTAGGGAATATAATTTAGCAGCTAGGATATAGTTCCACTTGCCTTGGAAAAGGAAATGGGTTTGGTGAGTATGATCAGTTTCTGCAAGAGTTTTCCCTTTGCTTATCATATATATTATTCCTTCCTTCACTACACATAGAAAATGTTCTCCCCTTCCTCAGAAAGAGATCTCAACTTTCCACCAGTTACTCCATCCAGCTCAAAGTGTAGGATTTTTGGTTCCTATACATTCAAACAGATGAGATTCTCAACAGTCTGGAAAACTACAAGCTAAAAAGATAGGTAATCTTCTCTCCATACCACATCCAATTAAAAAATGGTGGATCAGAGGCATATTCACATCAATAACCATCCCAAATTAGAAAGAAACAAATGGGAACATAGAATAGTTTTTGACATGTTCAATTGTGAAATCCCAATAAACAGACATTGAGAAAGTACAGGTCCTGATCTCTGTATAGAACTCTCATCTCTGTTGTTTTCCATGGCTCCAGACTGTACCCTATAAGAGATTCTTTCCTGTCCAAGATTCTCTTTAATGACATAAAAATAAGTTTTGAAGATTGTACCTTCCTAGTTTGCTGTGCAGCTGTTGTAGCTCCCTTGTTATGCAATGCTTGTTTCAAGACTCTTTGAAAAGTTACATTTTTTTTCAAATAAAGATTTTGGTTGATTTTATAATATGGTTCCCTTAAAATCCTAGTAGGCATCTGATCTGCATTTTTCCATATGCCAGTGACCTCTCTGACGATCCTTTCCTAGTCATTGTTTTAAAATCTGCTTTATTTCTGTGCCCATTCACCGTTTACTTTGTTCTCTCAATATAATGGAGGCTATATTCATGAGACTATCAGTTTGAATGGAGAGGCTATACCCTCAGTCACACCTTTGTTATAAGGTGGAGTCACTATCTTCAACTGAGAAATCATATTACATCTTTGTTGTTCAATGTCTTTTCTGATTTCAAATACAACTGAAGTCCAGAAGCTCGTTTCTTTCCAAAACTGTAAGACTATACATATGAAAAACTGAAAGAATTGTAAGAATATGAAGAACTATAAGCATATTCATATGAAGACTAGGTAAAACTGAATTTCTAGACTCAGTATTCCACTTCATTTATATTTGAAATAGACATATCCTTTCCAGATATCTATATAAATCTAATATAGCTACTGACCACATGAACTTTTGAATTTTTGCTTTTTAAACATCTTTCCCTCAAATTAAAACCCAGTTGACTCTAGTCTGTCTCCTAATTGTTGCAGGCAGCAATGCTACCAAATTTCTTGCTTATTCATAGCATGCCCTCCCTCTAGACTCTGATGTTAGGTTATTTGTCACTTCATTCCTATTTTCATTATTGCATTGAAAATTGTAAGTATTGTTATGGAAGCATTTTACATTAAACTACTAAATTTTGTATTATTCATGTTAGATTGGCTAAAATCTCAGTGAATTAACCCAACAAAAAATTATCATTCATTCACATTAGAGTTCAATAAGGTCAATATTGGAGGTATCCACTCTTTTAAGTCACCCAGGGACACAGGATTCTTCCATGTTGGAACTTTGCTCTTGTTATAATTATCCTTTAGAGATGAGATTGATTCTTACTCAAAATCTGGTTTTGATATCAAGACTCTTGACGCTATACACAAACATATATATTTTTTTTTTACTCACATAATGAGGCTTTTTGGGGAGAGCAGGACAGGCTCCCTGTAGGTTATAAATCTGTTGAGAGAGCAGAGAGGTGTGATTACCACAGGGTTTTCAACTGGTTAGAGAATTAGGCTACATTGAGGGTTCCCTCATGTGGGCAGAGCCATGCGTGTTTTAAACTTCCCATTGAAATCAAGAGAGGGATCACCCAGATTTTATCAGCTTGTCCCAATATGAGCAGAAGAGGGAAAGGGGAGAGTGAAGCTTGAATACTACCAGAAGTCAAATATCAAAAATTGAATCCAACTCTGTTAAAGCTTTCCTCTATATGTGACCTCCAAAGTTGCTGGGAAAGGAAAAGAGAGTGGAGGTTCTTACATTGCATTTGTTTATGGTATAGGTCTGGAACTCATCTTTATAACTTCCACCTATAATCCATTGAGCATGACTAGTCGTATTCCCACCTCTCTTTCACTTTCTCCCAAATACAAAAAGGTAAAATGTAATCATGCTGTGGACCCAGGAAAAAATGTGAGATGGTTTCACGTGCACATAGGCCAGGCCTGATATGCTTAGTTGTGTGATTTAATTATGAAGATTTTGAAATAAAATAATAACCAGGGACGCTATACTCAGATGGTTTCATCAAGCTTATAAAGTGATAACTTTGCAATTTCATGAATATAGAGCAATAAAATCTCTCCACAATTCTCAATTTGATGAATTTTATGCCTTTAGCATATGCTACTACGGGAGAGAAAAAGAATATGAAACTGAAGATGAATCATTTTGAGCACTTTAAAATCCCTAAATATATTGTATTATACAATAAGCATTTTAAGTTTGTTTTCTGTATGAGGGAATAATCATGCAGAAGAATAAACAAACTTGTGTCTTCTAAACCATGTTAAAACCATGGTGGATCTTTTCTTCTGGGCCTAACTAACATGATTTTAGCAGAGTCTGGTATGTAATGAATGGTAACAAAGTTAGTATTGAATAAATTGAATAGGTAAATGAATGGACAGATTAATGCATGATTGGGATGTTACTGGCAGGTATCTGCCTATTATAAAATGCTACTTCTATTTTACTTCTGTTGGAGCATAGAAATATACTCCCAGTGAGCGAGAGCTAATAGAAAGAAAAACCACAAAAATTGGCATCAGAACAACTTGGAATAATGACAGTGTTTTGAAAGTATGTCACTGTGTGATGTTGGACAAGTTATCAGTGTGAATTTCATTTTCCTATAGTGTCACATTAGGATAGGCTTGTTATGTGAATTAAGTAATTAACTGATACAAAATATATGAAATAGCTTGCATGATTATAAATAATGTTTCATTGTAATTACATTTTTACATATTCTTATTTTCTATCCTAGACATTCCCTTCACTCCACTCTTCTACACGAACCTATATTCACCCTCCTCTTATTCTCCCCAAACCCAACACACAGAGACCACTACAGACATCATGGAAAAAAGCCCATGACTATGAAAAGCCATGAAAGGCCATCCTGACTATGTGTCCTTGAAATGAAAAATAAGTTTTTGATAAACTATTCCATGAGGTGAATTCGGGTTATTTATAAGAAATTTATTCTCTGTATTCATTTGTTCACATTACTTTCTCTGATTTTCTGAGAGAAATTAATCTTCCTTATGTTGTATTCATAAATTCTCCTTACTCATCCAAATCCTTTAACTCTCATCAAGAGACAGAGGTAATTTGTGACTTAATTTTCTCTTCCGATAAGTCCTTTACTAATTTAGGGACCTCCCTCTAATCCAATCTTTTTCTCCTTTGTTTTGAAATGAGATCTTTTACTTTAGTATTTAAGAGTTTTGAATCCTATGCACATTTTAGTTGAGAAAAATGTTACAGTCCTTTATTTTGCTACTAAGGGTGTTTATAATTGAGTTAAATATTATTGATTACAATTTTGTGCTTTTCTATTTGTGCTTTTTTTTTCAAAGACCTTCAGTATTTGACAATATTAGGATGAAGTAGATCAAAAGCAAAGATAAAATATGCATGGAATAAACAAATATCATGTAAAAGCAACATAGAGCCAAAATATTAACACGAATTAGAACAAAACAAAAAAGTATGTTTAGGCAAAAGGTAGTCATTCTGTTGTTTTTTTATTTATAGTTACTTTAATTTCAGTAAAAAGGAAAATAACAAAAGGATCCCTTTGAGTGTACATAGCAGGGAAATAATTCATTTCAGAATTGAGATGAGTCAAGATTGTGACCAGTCATGGTGGTTCACACTGCTTGTAATCATAGCACTTTGGGAGGCTGAGACGGATGAATTACTTGAGGTCAGGAGTTCAAGACCAGCCTGGCCAACATGGTGAAACTTCTATCTCTACTAAAAATACAAAAAATACAACACTTAGCTGGGCATGGTGGCATATGCCTATAATCCCACCTACTTCAGAGGCTGAGGCACAAGAATCACTTGAACCCAGGAGGCAGAAGCTGCAGTGAGCCAAGATATCGCTGCTGCACATACACAAAAAAAGAGCCAAGACTATGTTTACAAATCAGTGGAGATCAGAATAGTGGAACTTTCTGATGAGCACAGTTTTTATACCATTATCTGATTTGCTCCATTTGTTATTTACCTATGATGTATTCCTGATGCGTACACACTGAGTTTTAGCTTCTGCATATGTGTGAAAAAAAATATTGAAAAGTAGGAAACTCTCAGTTAAAGTTTTGTACAATATTTACTACAACAAACTGATATTTAAATATATTTCAAGTCAATCTTTTGAGGGATTGATGGAGAAATTTTATTGCCAAGGAATGCTCCCAAGTGAAAGAGGAGACGTATTTCTTGAGTCTCTAATCCAAATGTTCAGTGTTTATTTTTCCTCAGTCTTTCCCTTGAAGGCATTTCCCAAGTATCACTAAACTTGGTATTCTTAAGATAAGCTTTTTCCTATATCTCTTTATTGTCCCTGTCTTCTGTATTAGCCTCCTTCCCATCATCTTTCATTTTCTTGATATTGATCTTGTATTTGAGCTAGAGATATTCTTATGACTTTTAAATTTCTCAGGTGACAATTTAGATTTTGTATAACATGAAGCTTATATAATCTTGAAGAGACTCTACGAAAAAAGACATAAATTTATTATAATTAGACAGAACTTCATAAGGAATCTGTGGAAGTGAAGGACCCTGGAGTTTGAGCTTCATTAGCTTCATGATAGATCTGCCCATTATGGTTAATCCACACCATACCTGCTCTTCCTTTCCATTTATTTTTCATCATACATTTACTGAAGGACAAAACATAACAAGGTTTCTACTGTCATTATTCAGTGCCCTATTTTTACTAACTTACTTAGTTAGTTGTATAAAGAAGGAGCCGTTGACTTGGTAGAAACTCTTAAAGACTAAATTCATATCAATGTATATCTGTCAAGGAACAAAATTGAATCTATGAGACTGCGAGCTAGGCGTTCAATTGTTTAGCCATGAAACTTTCACTTTGAAAGAGCATAAGCTGAAGAAAGAGGCATGGATAAAAAGAGTTAACATACGAAACCAGTTTTATATTTCTCGTGGTGAAAATTAATACATTAGTCCAAAAGAAATTTTGGAAAAAGTTGCAAAGAGGCAAAGAATGAGTTAAAAGACATACAACCTATTTATTTATATTTAGTTGATATTTAATACTCCTACTGCTAGAGAAGCAGTATAAAGTGATAGAAAAACTGCAGGCTTTGAAATTAAATTGACCTCAATAAAACTTTGAGTCTGACACTTATTCTCTGTGAGATTCTAACACCTATGAGGTTCTGTTGTATCAAATATGAACTGGAGAAAAGAATGACCAGGTTTTTTAGAGTTTTGTTATAGTATATGTGAGTATACATAAATAATGTTAAATAAATCAAAGTTATTATTTGATTTTCATTAATAAGCTACAGACCTATATACATATATATGTAGCATACATGCTAATGAACATAATTAGCATTAAATGAATATTAAAGATGTACAATGATCCATATTTAGGGCAGAACAATAAGCACATTACTTACATACTTTTCACTTTAATTTCTATGTCCAAAGTATTTTTCCAAAACAATTTTGCACTTTTTAAAATTGTGGCAATAATTGAAAGTGGTTATGAATTTTAAACGTATCATTTCCTTCTTGCCTTCCAAACCTTGAACCAGACAACCACACAGCATCACACCACAACTGCATGATAACAACTGTAATTTAAGCTGATATCTGTATTAAGTATTTATAAAAACATTAAAGTAATATTTTTTCTATCCTTATAAGCATTATTCTATTTAAAGTAATGAGCCAGCTTGAACAGAAATGTAGCTGAGCTATGTGAGTTCAAAATTATTAATAATAGAAGTCTTAGGGAAAATATAGTCTGGAACGAAGGGCAGTTAGTACCTCAATCAAAAGACACACACAATGAAAGAGACCTGTGGAGAAATGTTTCCCAACACAAGCCAAAATCATAATCTTGTCCTATAACAGTTTGCAAAAGTTATTTTACTCTACTACAAACAAATATATATAAAATACATATAGTGCAATTCTATTTGTTATTGTGTTAAAAAATCTTTAATTTTATAATTTTAAAAGCTATGGCATAATTTACATGCAAAACCTTCAACATTTTTAAATTATACATTTTAGTGAGCTTTGACAAATACATACACCCACTTCAACCACCATCCCAGTTAAGATAAGGAACGTTTCTATAGTTCCAGAAATTTTCCTCCTCCTTTTTTCTAAGAAATCTATCAATCTAGGCTGAGACAAAGATGTTATTTGTCATGTATTTTTTCCTATTCTAGAATTTTATGTCAAAGGAAGCACATAGTATGTACACTTTTGTGTCTGATTTCTTTTGATCAACTTTTTTTTTTTTTTTTTTGAGATAGAGTCTTGCTCTGTCATCCAGGCTGGAGTGCAGTGGCACGATCTCAGCTCAGTGTAACCTCTGCCTCCCGGATTCAAGCGATTAGGCATGGTGGCATGGCTAATTTTTGTATTTTTAGTAGAGATGGGGTTTCACCATATTGGCCAGGCTGCTCTCGAACTCCTGACCTCGTGATCCATCCACCTCAGCCTCCCAAAGTGCTGGGATTTACAGGCGTGAGTCACCGCTCCCAGCTGATCAACATTATGTTTTGAGATTTTTTTTACATTGTGAACATCAGAAGTTCAAATCATTTTATGCATACCTAATAGTGAATTTAAGAAACATAGGACAATATTGATAAATATTTGGATTGTTTACAAGTTTTGCCCAAAATGATTAAAGCTGTTATGAACATCCTTGTGTACACATTTTTGTTGCTGTATATTTTTATGTTTTGCTTCCCTAAGAACACAAAAACTTTTGTTTTGTTTTGTTTTACTCTGTGACTAAGAAACTCTCAGTTATATTAGAAGGAAAGGCAAATGAGTGGGTCAAAAGTCCCTCTCACATATTGTTGCTGGGAGTTAAAAATAGTGCAAGTGTTATGGAGGTAATTGGTTAGCCTGTAACAAACATTTTTTTTCATATTGTTTTATAGTTGCGAACATGTAATCTTCTGCAGATTTTCAGAAATGTGATTGGATTCAAGGGAAAAATGCTTATGAAGAAACTGAGATACTGGCGGGGCACAGTGGCTCACACCTATAATCTCAGCATTTTGGGAGGCTGAAGTGTGCAGATCATGTGAGGCCAGGAGTTCTGAGACCAGGCTGGCCATCATGATGAAACTCTGTCTCTACTAAAAATACAAAAAATTAGCCGGGTGAGGTGGTGGGCGCTTGTAATCCCAGCTACTCAGGAGGCTGAGGGAGGAGAATGGCTTGAACCCAGAGGCAGAGGCTGCAGTGAGCCGAGATAGCACCATTGTACTCTAACCTGGGCAACAAGAGTGAAACTTCATCTCAAAAAAAAAAAAAAAGAGAGAAAGAGAAAGAAAGAAATTGAGATATTTATCTTACCTTAAATTAAGACTTATTCTATAGTTATAGTAAATGCAATTATGTACTGTTGTTAGGGATATCTAGACCTAAGGAACAGAATTGAAAAAAAACTGACTCATATGACTCAGTTGATTTATGACAGAGACAGCACTATGTATCAGTGGGTACAGAAATGGCTATTCAACAAATGGTATTGAGACAATAGGAAATTTAAATGAGACAAAAATATATTTAATCCCTATAATACACACAACGTCAATTCCTGGTGTAGTAAAGATGTCCATGTGAAAAGCAAAGATTTAAGTACTTAAAAAATAAATTTTGAAAAATATTATTTAGGACATCTCCATATATTAAGACATAAAAAGCATAAATCATCATGGAGAAGATTAATAAATACAATAACATTATCTTAAGATTTTCTGTTCATTATCAAAAAATAAAAGTAAAATTCACACACTGAATTTGGATAGTTCCAAACCATAAAGCTAACAAAAATTAGTTTCTAGAATATTTACCAATAAAATTAGTTTCTATTTCTATTGATGATTATAATAAAATTGTAATCATCATTACAATTTTATTATAATCATCAATAGAAATAGAAACTATTCTTTGGAAAAAACAGTCAAAATTCAAGAAAAGTTATATCGTAGATGGAAGCATCTAATATACATATAAAGAGGTATTTAATTTCATTAATAATAAAGAAATATAAATTAATTTCACAATTAGAGATTTTTTCAGACTCACCAAATTGTCAAAAATAGAGAAAATATGATAATAATAATTGTTGACAAGAATGAGAACTTATGAGAATGCTTACTGGTTGCAAATTGAGAGCCTAAGTTAGTTCTCATTAGGTTCTAATGGTAGTGTCAGAAAGCCTAAATTATTAGTGACTTAACCTAAACAGTGGCTTATTTTGCCCTCACATAGTATTAAATATCCATCACTATTATGGAGATTCATTATCATCTGTACTATCTTCATTCCAGCAAGAAGAAACTAAGAATGAGAAGAGGAAGGGTACACTCCTTCCTTTGGAGATTGCAAATAATCTCTGTCTACATCCCATTGGTCAGAACTCAGCCAATGAGCTGCAAGAGATTGGAAAATAGGCATTGTATTACCTTACTAGTCTTTCCTACAGACAGGAAAAATTGTGGTTGTTTTAGAAGACAATTTGTTATTATTTGACAAGTTGAAGAAGCATAAACCTGACATACCAACACACCAATAACTAAAATGTTAGGGCTATATCCCAGAGACACACATATTTACACAGAGATATGAACAAGAATGTTCAAAACAGCATTTCTTAAAAAAAAAAAAGCAGGAAAAATCCATAACTGTTCATTAATTATAGAATGGATAAAATGTTCCATATTCAATGAAATACTGTAAAGGATAGGAAAAATTTAGACATATAATATTGAACAAAAATGTATGTTATACAAGAGTACAATCATCCAGTAGTTATTTTATTCCAAAATTATTATACTATGCATAATCTATCTTTAACAACCTATCTCTCAAGTGGGTTCACACGGACCCTACAATTTGGCTAAAAACTGTTCTTTGGTTTCAGCTTTTGGCTTCAGATTTTGGAAAGCTGAAGAGCTTTCTACTTCATTATTGTCTCTGGCAATTTTTTGAATTGAATTTAACCATGTGATAACCTTACTTACTTTGCTCTAATCAGTGCCACAATTAGTAATACATATAAGACATATCTGAATTTATTTGAACACTGGCATACTTGCTTATAAAGATAAGTTTCCATTATAAGTTTAACTTGAAAAAATCTTATGTGTTGTATGTGTTGAAATTCTACCATTCAGTTGATATGTAAGTTTATATTTACTTTTGCAAGAGTATATTTTGTGATTATCATAAAGTATACACAAAAGAGTTAAGAATTTTCAAATAGTTAAAAAGGAAATAGATTGCCAAGATGAATATTAAGGGACTATTTCCTAGAAAATTTATGGATGACACAACATTCTGTTTGAGCTAACAAATGTGTATATACATTTAAGTGTCAATTCCAGGCAGAAGAGACTACAGTGTTTGATATATCTGCTTCAAACAGCTTTATGAAAGCTTTATACTTAGTTTTATTTATTTAATTTCATTTAAGTCTTGAATCTTTCAAGTCCAGTTTCAAAATCCTTCACATCTTGTGAAGATGAAGTAAAAGCAGAATATTACCTTTGCCACTCCAATATTTCCTCAGAAAACCCCCAAAATTATATATCACACATAATAAAGAAAAAACAGAGAATGAAAAAGAAGATAAAGTGAGATCCTCCTCCAGAAATGCTAGTTGAAAGTGAGTATGTACAGCATCAAAAATAAGCAGTGAAATGATACCTGGGGCAATCCTGAAGTTTAAAATGACTGCTAAACTTTAATTATAATATTATAATTGTTATAAAACAACATATCAGATTTATTTTTGTATCCCAGAAGTTCATTTATGGCACTGACGAAATCTTCTTTTCAGCTTTTGCTCATTTGGCATTTTGCAAAATTATGTACTCAGTGCCTTCTATTTTATCATTAAGGCCCAGTGCCTGGTCTTTTCCTCTTTAAAGAAAAATTAGAAATGGTTGTGTTTATTTTTCTTTTAGATCTGCTTAGCCTGGTTTTAAGTTCTAAAGTAAATCTCTCCTTATTAGTTTATCGATCCTTTTTTTCTTTATTTTACATTCATTTTCCCACTGTTTCTATGCAGACAGTAAGTCTGAAGTATATATTTCAAACTACTTTGGGTCTTCTCTGACTGACTTAATAAGTTTTATTCTCTAAGACAGAGTATTTTAGGCACAAGTATTTCTGTCCTTTATTAGTATTTCAATTTCATTCAAATGTTTCTCTTCCTTAACAACAAAAAATAACACATTATACTTATTTTAAATATCTCTTTCTACTTGTTTATGAATAAAATCTACCCTCCTTCTTTAGGCAACAATACCATTTGGGTCAATGAATGCTAAAACCTTGGTCCAAATTTTTCTAATTAGTAAATTCTGGTTGAAGAAGAGATCATATGGTGAGGTTTTAAACTAGAGTACATGGAAAACCCACTAAATTTCATAAGATTGGACAATCTGTTCCTTTAGTTCTAAATATAGTTCAAAATGACATTAAGAGAAACTGAATTGGGGGCTTCTGAACCAGGATTACCCACTTATGTCTGGCAGGCAACACACAAACTATTGGCCTTTATCCCTCATGATTCTGTCTGCTATTGCAAGTTTTAAAATTCAGCATATATATTTATCTGAGAAAATAACAGGTTTTTTTGTTTTGTTTTGTTTTGTTTTTGCTTCTACCCAATGCACACATGCTTGGAAAGCTCAAACACTTAGAAATGCAACTTGTTTTGATATAGGCCTTAACTAGGACTAAATGGCTTTCTTCTTTCATCATGTAATCCTTGTGTCAGCAGATTCTGCATGGTTAAAAGCTAAGCTACTGTGGGTCAGGGTAAGGGCAGCCAGAAGTCCCCATTGTTCATGCTTACTGAGGCTTGCCTTTCCTGAAACAGTTAAAAACCTACCAAAATATAAACTGCTGCAATCCACCAAGGTCAAAATGCCACATGACATAAAAGCATTGATATATGATGTCTCTTGCCCAGGCTGTGCCAGAAACATAATCCTTTATTTTCCAAATATCAGCTCAAGGTTTCCATGAAATGATGCAAGATACTGGGGTATTAGGTAATCACTGAATAGCAACCCTATGGCCTGAAGCCAAATTAGAAACTAGTTGAGAGACAGCCAAAAAGTCAAATGGAGATTCACCAAACTATATTTTTATTGCTGCTAAGGCTGACTTGGTAGATGTAGCTTAGATGTGAAGTTACAAATAAATTCCTAAAACTACATGAATTAGATGAACTTACATTTTAAAGGGTAATAAACTCAAAAATGGCTGAGTCAAGCATAAACACAATCCTTTTCCTGAACTTCCCCATCAGAGAATCCCTTCTTCCTTGTGATAGTTAATTTTGTGTTTCAACTTGACTGGGATAAAGAAGCTCAAATACAGCTAAAACATTATTTTTCGGTGTATCAGTGAGGATGTTTCAGGAAGAGAGTAGCATTTGAATTGGTAGACTGGGCAAGTAAGATCGTCCTCAGCAAAGTCAGTGTTACCCAATCCATTGAGGATCTAAGTAGAACAAAGGACAGGACAAAGAGGAAGGGAGAATTTTCTCTCTGATTGAATATCCAACCTCTCCTGCCCCTGGACATTGCCACTTCTAGTTCTCAGGCCTCAGGGTTTGGACTGGAAGTATACTACCAGCTTTCATGGTTTTCCAGCTTGCTGATGGCAGATTATGAAACTTCTCAGCCTCCATAATTGTGTAATCCAATCCCTAATAATAATTCTCTTCATATATATATATATATGTATATGTATATGACATTGGCATGGTTTCTCTGTAGCATCCTGACTAATACAGTTCTCCATTGAGGAGGAAAGTGTGAAGCTTCAAAAATAAACTAGAACAATTTGTTCCATGATCAGAGTTTGAAGAACTAATTTCTTTGAGTCTACGAAAAAATTGCATTTGATCAAAGTGGCAAAGTGATTCAATGCCAAAAAGACAAACAGTGTTGGGGAAACTGGATAGCCACATGTAAGTGAATAAAATTAGAAACATATTTTATTTCATATACAAAACTTTAACAAAATGGATCAAAAAGATAAACTATAAGATCTAAAACAATAAAACTCAGGAGAAAACACAAAGGAAAAAGCTTTATAATATTGCATTTGGCAATAATTTCTTAGCTATGATAGCAAAAGCACAGACAACAAAAGAAAAAATAAATAAATTGGACTTCATCCAAATTAAAATCATTTCTGTGTCAAAATATACTATGAACAGAGTAAAAAAATACATAAAATGAGTGAAAATATTTGCAAATTATATACCTGGTAAGAGATTAATGTCTACCATATATTAAAATGTGCTAAAGCTCAAGAATCAAATATATCCAATTGAAAATGGGCAAAGATGTTCAACATCATCAATTATTACAGGAGTGCAAATCAAAATTCACACCCATTAGCATGCCTGTTAACAACACTAACAACATCAAATACAACCAGGAAATGAAAAGTGTTGGTACAGATGTGGAGAAACTGGAACGCTTGTACATTGCTGATGAGAAAGTAAAATGGTGCAGCCACTGTGTAAAACAGTCTGGCAGTCTCTCAAAAAAATTAAAGATAGAATTACCTTATTATCCAGGAATGCCAATTCTGGACATATGCACAAAAGAATTGAAAACAGGGACTGAAACAGATGATCTATACATCTGTGCTAATAGCAGCATCATTAACAACAGCTAAAAGGTGGAAGTAACGCAAATGTCCCTTAATGTATAAACTAATAAACAAAATGTGGTATATACATACAGTGACATATTCATCCTTAAAAAGTAGGATATTCTGACACATGCTACAACATGAATAATCCTTAAAGATATCATGCAAATTGTAATAAGCCATTCACAAATGGACATACATTGTATAATTCTACTTATTATATGAGGTACCTACAGTAATCAAATTCAAAGTAGAATGGTGGTTGGTTGCCAGGGGCTGGAAGCTTGGGGAGAGAGAATAGAGAATTACTGTTTAACGAGTATGAAGTTTCAGTTTGGGAAGATGAAAAAGTTCTGTAGATGAATGCTGGGAAAGGGTGCACAGCAATGTGAATGTACTTAATGCCACTGATCTGTGTACTTAAAATGGTTAAAAGAGTAAATTTTATGTTATGTATATTTTGGTATACATTAAAAAAACAGTTAATGTCATTTGAAGGAGAAAATAACCAGACTACAAAAAATTGGTCTCAATATTTATATGGTGTATTACAACTACTTGGTTAGTATTAAGTCAATTCTATTCATAAACATTTAATAAAGGGTACAACATCTGAAAAAAAAGACACTAAACATGTACTTCTGGTTTGCAATATTTATTCTGGAGATTTTAGATCTTTTTTATTGATTAATTCATTTGTTTTAGAGTTACAGGTATAATTTTTGTTATTGTACTGTACTTTACTGTACTTCACAGATATTACACTTTTTATAACTTAATGGTTTGTGGCAACCTTGATTTTTTCTATAGCATGTGCTCACTTTGTGTCTCTGTGTCACATTTCATTTTTTTTAATATTTCAAACTTTTTCATTATTATATATCTGTTATGGTAATCTGTGATCTGTGATCCTTGATGTTACTATTATAATTATTGTGAAGTACCACAAACTGTACCCATATAGGAAGGCAAATTTAATTAACAAATGTCTGTGTTCTGTCTGTTCAACCAACTAGCTGTTCTCCCATTTTGCTCCCTCTTCAGGCCTCCCTATTCCCTGGGATACAACATGTTAAAATCAGTCCAATTAATAACCCTGCAATGGCCTCCAATTGTTCAAATTAAAGGAAGAATCACACATCTTTTGTTTTAAATGAAAAGCTAGAAATGACTGACCTTAGTGATGAAGGCATGCTAAAAGCTAAGATAGGTTAAAAGCTAGGCCTCTTTCACCAGTTAGCCAAGTTGTGAACACAAAGGAAAAGTTAATGAAGCAGAAGTGCTACTCCAGTAAACACACAAATCATAAAACAGTGAAATCCCCTCATTGCTGATACGAAGAAAATTTCAGAAGTCTGGATAGAAAATCAAACCAGGCACAAAATTCCCTTAAACCAAAGCCTAGTTCAGAGAAAGGTTCTAAGTCTCTCCAATTCTATGAAAACTGAGAGAGGTGAGGAAGCTACAGAAGGACAGTTTGAAGTAGCAGAGGATGGTTCATAAGGTTTAGGGAAAGAAGCTATCTCCATAACATAAAAGTGCAAGTTGAGGCAACAAGTACTGATGTAGAACCTGCAGCAAGTTATCCTGATTATCAAGCTAAGATTATTGATGAAGATGGCTACACTAAATAATGTATTTTCAATGGATGCGAAACATCCTTCTATTGGAAGTAGATGCCATCTGGGACTTTCATAGCTAAAAAGGAGAAGTTTATGCCTGGCTTCATATCTTCAAAGGATAGGCTGACTCTCTTTCAGGGGTTAATGCAGCTGTTGACTTTAACTTGAAGTTAATGCTCATTTACCAGCCTGAAAATGTTAGATCTCTTAAAAATGATGCTAAATTTACTCTGCCATGCTCTATAAGTAGAACAACAAAGCCTGGATGACAGCACTTACGTTTAAGCATAGCTTCCTGAATATTTTAAGCCCACTGTTGATACCTACTGCTCAGAAGAGGAAAAAAAAAGGCTGTTTTCTACATATTACTGCTTATTGACAATGCACATAGTAACCAAAGCACTCTGATGGAGATGCACAAGGATATTAATGTCATTTTCCTACCTGCTAACACAATATCAATTCTGCAGTCCATGAATCAAGGAGTAATTTTGACTTTCAAGTCTTATTATTTAAGAAATACATAGGGTCTAAAACAGAAGCCTAAACACCACCATCTTATAGAGAAGCCACCTGGGCCCTGGGCAAAGGTGTAGTTCTCAGAGCTGTTATTGTACTAAAATTCTCAGAAGTGTTAAGGGTAAAAATTTCCACTGCTACCCCTCTCCCCTTGCAACAAACCACAGACTTTAGCTCCTGTACAGACAGCTTGCCTTGTACAACCCTGTGCCCCCCTGAATAAGGATGTGGTTTTACAGCTTAATTGCCTTGCTCCCCCTGAGCTCGGGGCCACAGGTTGGAGAGACATGAGTCCTCTGTGGCCGCAGGCAATAAAGACCCTGCAATTTGGCATACTTTTTTCTTGGTGCTGATTTTCTGTGCTCGCCCCGGTGCAACATGAGAAATCTAGGCAAAGTAAATTGAACATCTTCTGAAAATGATTCACCATTCTAGATGCCATCAAGAACATTTATGATGCATGAAACTGTCAGAAAATAAACTTTAACAGAAATCTGGAAGTATATTTCAACCCTCATGAATTACTTCGAGGGGGTTCAATATTTCAGTGGAGAAAGTCACTACAGATGTGGTAAAAATAGTGAGAGAACTAGAATTAGAAGGGGAGCCTGAAGATGTGACTGAATTGCTGCAATCTCATGGGAAAACTTGAATAGATGAGTTGCTTCTTATAGATGAGTAAATAAAATGTTTGAGTTTTTTTTTTAAGATGGAATCTACTCCTGGTGAAGATGCTGTATTTTTGAAATGACAACAAATAATTTAGTATATTTATAAACTTAGTTGATAAAGCAGAGGCAGAGTTTGAGAAGAGCAACTCCAATTTTGAAAGAACCTCTACTGTCGGTGAAAATGCTACCAAATGGCATCGCATGCTACAGAGAAATCTTTTATCAAAGAAGAGTCAATCAGTGTTGCCAACTTCATTATTTTCTTAATTTAAGAAATTTCCACAGGCACTCCAGCCTATGGCAACCACCACATCCTGATCAGTCAGCAGCCATCAATATTGAGGCAAGATTCTCTACCAGCAAAAAGATTAAAATTAGCTGAAGGCTGAGATGATCTTTAGAATTTGGTAACAATAAAGTATTTTTAAATTCAAGTGTGTAAATTTTTTTAGAGTTAATGCCTTTGCACACTTAATTGACAGTTTTTATATACACTGAGAAACAAATAAATGTGTAACTCCCTTTATTGAAAAATTCACTTTATTTCAATGGTCTGGAACTGAACCCGCAGTAGCTATAAAGTACGCCTGTACTTAGAATCAGTCTCGGCATTTCAGGGTATTGTGGATCTTCATTTAGGTAAGTTAATGTGCTACTTGCTACTGCGTAATCTTGGGCTAGTCACTTAACCTTGTTGAAAAGCAAAATAAAAATTTATAGTTAGCTTGAGAGTATAATTACATCTAATTGCCAAAATATGCTTAGCATATGGAGTAATTTGTTAATAAATAGTAGGATTTTTTGTTGTATTAAACCTAAATGGATTCTATATACATTTCAGACTATTAAACATATTCTATAATTGCCTTTAATGAAACATAACATAAGTGAAACAAAAATCAATGATGAAGATAATTCTGTGAATGCAGAGGCCAAAAGAGTTGCTTTCACTGACTATGTAATTCCATTCAATTAGTTTGAGTTGTACCCATCACTGTGTTCATAGACTAAGTCAAGTTTAGATATCTTAGGTAGATAGACATCTATATTCTCATAATGCTGCAATGGAGAAGATTTCATATCCATTTATTCTAATAAATTTAAACTATAAGTCTTATGCTTTTATGTAAAAGATTGACATTCAAATATTCTACTGACAATAATCACTACAATGCAATAAAATATCTGAATCCTATTGACCACACTGAAAATGCATACCATAGTTACTGGCAACAGAAAATCAGCATGTGATTATAAACAGCAGTTATTATGTCTCCTTCCCAATTATCTGGGCATATAATATAATACTTGGGATATTTATACAAAAAACGCAAAGTAACCATTAAGGTATTATTGTTATACAGTATAGTTGGTAGTTTCATGATGATGAATATGATTACACAGTGGTATCTGTGGTCTCAACTCATAATGAAGGTTTGCCTTTCTTATAAACTCCTATGAATTAAAATAGAAAAGGGGGTTTTAGATTTTATAAGAAACATGGGCAAAATAATACACTGACAGAGACCCTGGGTTGTATAAATTAAGCATACATTTAATACACTGACAGAGACCCTGGGTTGTATAAATTAAGCATAAGATGGTAAACTGTTGATGATCTTACTAGTTTTAGTAAATTGAGAGATATATTGACTTTTTAGAAAAAAAATACAGAACCACGGTTTTTCATCCATTTTTTTATACTTTCAGTAAACACTGATGGTACGATTGAGTTCATATGTCAAATAAATAAAATATAAATAAAACTATACAGAATGCTTCAGTTTGTCCTCCCACTGAATTTTTTTTTTTTGTAACATCCTTTCCATGGCAAGGGAATCATTTTATTTATTTGAAGAGAGATTATTACATTCTCTGTTATCTTTATTTTGTAAGGATGCCAGAGTTTGTGAACCCCAGCGGGTCTATTGAGAGAGGAGTGCTTAGAAGGAGAGCCTCTCTGTGCCTACAATAATAAAAGAGATTCTGCTATTTGCTGATGCAGTAAGAATCTCCAAGATTCAGGTGGTAATTTCACTCTGTGAATCAAAACCACGGTCTGCTGCTGCATGTGGTAAAGGCCTTGATTTCATTTATAGGAAAAATAAACAGTTTACCACTTTTCTCCAAATAAGTTCCAAACTTTTCCATTATTTATACACAGGAGGCCATTAAATGTATGTTAGAATAACTTCAGCAAAGCTTTAGAATATAAAATCGATATACAAAAATCAGTAGGATTACTGTACACCAACAATATCCAATCCAAGAGCCAAATCATAAACACAATCTCATTCACAAATTGCCAAAAAGTAATGACATACGTAGGAATACAGCTAATAAGGGAGGTAAAAGATACATATACAATGAGAATTACAAAACACTACTCAAAGAAATCAGAGATAACATAAACAAAAGGGAAAATATTCCATGCTCACACAGAGGAAGATTTAATTTCATTAAAATGTCCATACTGCCCAAAGAAAATTACAGATTCAATGCTATTCCTATAAAACTACAAATGACATTCTTCACAGAACTAGAAAAAAAAAACTATTTTAAAATTCATATGAAACCAAAAAGGAGCCTGAACAGCCATGGCAATTCTAAGCAAAAAACAACAAAACTGGAGGCATCACCTTATATGACTTCAAACAATACTACAGGGCTAGGTAAACAAAACAGCATAGTACTGGTACAAAAAACAGAGACATAGAACTATTCAACAGTATAGAGAGCCCAGAAATAAGGCTGCACACCCACAAGGATCTGAGCTTCAACAAAGCTGACAAAGCCAAGCAATGAGGAAAAGATTCCTTACTCAATAAATGGTGCTGGGATAACTGGCTAGCCATATGCAAAAAATTAAAACTGAACCCCTTATTTACACCGTATACAAAAATCAACTCAAGATGGATTAAAGACATAAATGTAAAATCACAAACTATAAAAACCATGGAAGACGACCTAGGCAATATCATTCTGGACACAGGAACTGGCAAAGATTTCATGACAAAGACCTTGAAAGCAATTGTAATCAAAGCAAAGATTGACAAATGGGATGTAATTAAACTAAAGCTTCTGCATAGCAAAAGAAACTGTCAAAAGAGTAAACACACAACCTAAAGAATGGGAGAAAATATTTACGAACTATGTTTATGTTTTTTATTTTTTGAGACGAACTCTCACTCTATCTATCACCCAAGCTTGAGTGCAGTGGCCCGATCTCGGCTCACTGCCACCTCTGCCTCCTGGGTTCAAGCAATTCTCCTCCTGCCTCAGCCTCCCGAGTAGCTCGGATTACAGGCATCTACCACCATGCCTGGCTAATTTTGTATTTTTACTGGACATGGGGTTCCCCCCATGTTGGCCAGGCTAGTCTCGAACTCCTGACCTCAAGTGATCTGCCCACCTCGGCCTCTACAAATTATGTTTCTGACCAATTACCATTCTATAAGGAGCTTTAAAAAAATTACAAGCAAAAAAAAAAAAAAAGAAGACATTAAAAATGGGCAAAGGTTATGAAGAGATACTTATCAAAAGATGGCATACATGCAGCCACAAAGGTTATGAAAAATGCTCAGCATCACTAATCATTAGAGAAATACAAATCAAAACCACAAAGAGATATCTCACAACAGTCAAAATAGCTATAATTAAAAACAACAGATGCTGGTGAGGTTGTGGAGAAAAACAAAGGTTATACACTTCTTGTGAAAGTGTAAATTAGTTCAGCCACTGTGGAAAACAGTGTGGTGATTCTTCAAAGAACTAAAAACAGAATTACCATTCAACCCAGCAATCCCATTTTTGGGTATATACCCAGAGGAATATAAATCATTCTATCGTAAAAACATATGTTCATTGCAGCACTATTCTCAATAGCAAAGACATAGCATCAACCTAAATACCCATCGATGATAGACTGGATAAAGAAATTGTGATAAATAGATTCCACAGTATACATATACTATGGAATACTATGCAGCCATAAAAAATGAGATCATGTCCTTTGCAGTGACATGGATGGTGCTGGAGGTCATTATCCTTAGCAACTAATACAGGAACAGAAACCAAATGCTGCATGTTCTCACTTATAAGTGGGAGCTAAATGATGAGAACACATTGATACAAAGAGGGGAACAACAGACACTGGGGGCTACTTGAGGGTGGAGCATGGAAGGGGTAGAGGATCAGGAAAAATACCTGTTGGGTACTACGCTTAGTACCTGGGTTAGGATATAATCTGTACACCAAAACCCTGTGACATAAGTTTTCTATATAACAAACCTGCACATGTACCCTGAACCTAAAATAAAAGTTTAAAGGCAAAAAATTGTGTTAGAAAAGTGGGTATCAAACATTTTCTAAGGGAGCACACACATACATTACACATACATACACAAAAGAAAATTTGAAAAGAGATTCTAAAAGGAATCCTTTGTAGGCTAATGACTATTTCTGTGGATAAACCCTGTCTTTCCTTTTACTCAGTTCAATTGCATTGAATTATTTAAAAGAAGGCAGCGCTGGGCTCCCTGAGTCCCTACATCGGCTTCTGAAAATCTCATCCTCCTTTAATGATAGATTCACAGAGTGGCTGCAAATAATGATCACAGGAAAAGTAAAATGTTCATAAAAATAAAGGTAGAAAGTGCAGGACTAAATTCAGAGAACAGTAAAGACCTCAGGAACAAATTTAGAGAATTATGAGAGTATTACTAGTATGACTAGGGACCCATGTCTTCAATTACTATGTGCTAGACCTGGATGCTATGTGTAAAAACTGAAAAACATCCATTGAACTTCCCTTGTTTCACATTCTTACTTTAGTTTTTTTACATAAAGAGAAAAAAGATTACCATAAATGAAAGAACACTGAAAGATAGAGCATATCACTACGGGAGAGAATATTTTTCTTTTCAAATCTATAGAAATAGGTGTAAACTGTAGAGTTGTATGCAAAAAGAGGCACTGAAAAGGCATTTGTTGGAATTTGGGGACATAATGTTATATAGTGGAGTTTTGCATGGCATGAATTTGAATGACAGCAATTCAAATGAACATGTAAATAGAGTAGAAAATAAAATACAGCTGCTGAATTTTGTGGAATGGGGACAGAATATGTGGATTATATGGATTAAGAATTCCACAATCCACATGTTGATTCTGATAGCTATAAGATAACAACGTTCCATGGAATTCTATTGGGTGTAGAATTTGACAACCACTGTTACAGGCAAGGCAGTGTAAAAGTAGGGCAATGAAGAAAGAAAATTCAGAGCAAATATAGGATGAAAACTTTACTGTAGTTTTTCCCATATGTCAGTAATAAATTGTTAGCAGTTGTCACTCCAATCACAATGTGGTTAGACTTCCATTAATTTTTAATTTGTTGTATATATATATAAATGCCTAAATTAATTATGGGTTAATAATACATAGATTCTTCCCTGGCATAGTGTTTGTTTTTTGTGGTCATTGCTCAAAAAAATATTTGTTAACATCCACATTTTTGCTTGTTGTTTAAGCAACAATAATATGCAAAGGACATAAAATTTCCACTTATGGTCATGATATTCAGTGTTTATAGTAAAATTCAAAAATTTGAAAAGTAATGAATAGTAGAAACTCAGCTACTTAAAAAAATTAAAAGAAAAAAGATTTAACTCTCCATCTCTGCAAATTTTGAAAACTGTAATTCAGTGCAGTACACGTGCACGATCAGAATCTAACTGAGCCAATTAATGTTCTAGGTAATTTTAAACTTAGTTGTTCCTATAAAGTGATGTACTGTTTTGTTTTGTTCACAGAGTGGGTAGCTTATAATAGTAATTATTTTCCTACAGTTCTGGAGGCTGGAATTCCAAGACTACAGTTTAGTTTCTTCTAAGGTCTCTCTCGTTGGCTAGCAAATACCCTCTTTGTCTTCACGTGGTCTTTCCTGTTTGTCAGCATGCCCCTGTTGCCTTTTTGTATGTGTAAATTTCCTCTTCTGATAAGGCTATAACAAAGATTGAACTGGAACACACACCAACAGTCTCACGTTACCTTATTCAATTCTTTAGTGGGCCTTTCTCCAAATACAGTCACGTTCTGAGGTACTGAGAGTGAAGGATGCAACATATGAATTTTGGAGGGGGACACAATTCAGCTCCTAACAGTCATGCCTATTCAAAATAATTCAAAATATATAGAAAGTTATAGGGTAAAAATTGAGAATCTCTCTCTGCCATTCCCTGCCTCACTTACCAGAGGTAAATTTAGTTATTATATCTTAAATATTTGTGAAGGAGATTACCTAGCAATTAAATAAACATATTATTTGTTCCTCCTGAACAAAAAGCTAGACTGTATTTCTATCTCCCTTACACTTAGGTATGGCCATAGGACCACATTTTGACCAATGAAATGTGATCCTAAGTGCTGTGCTACACTTTTAGGCTAGGCCTATAAAAACTTGCCATGTGTATGCCTCTGTGTTCTTCCCTGTCAAGTTTAATACAGATCAGGATGTTGAAGATGGCAGAGCCCATTTTGAAGGAGCCCAAATCGCGACTTAGAAGTCTGACACTCACATAGAATAGAAAGACACATTTTAAATGCTACATAAGCAACAAATTAACTTCAATTTTTTAAGCCACAGATATGGGGGCTTATCTGTTACAAGAGCTAGTGTTATCATAACTAAAATTATAGAAGTTTTCTAAGTTTACACACATGCACGCATGTTCTCCATTATGCTACACAACTATTTCTGCAATCTTCCTTTAATAATGTTGTACATCAAAGATCACTATCAAGAAAGTGAAAAGACAACCCAGAGAATGGGAAAAATATTTCTAAGTCATATATCTAATAAGGATCTAGCACAGAATATATAAGGAACTCCTACAACTCAAAAACAAAAAGACAACACAATTACAAAATGAGGAAAGGATTGAATATATATTTCCCCCCAAAAAAATTGCCAATAAATGCATAAAAAGATTGCCAACATCATTAGTCATTTAGGAAAATACAAATGAAAAACAACAGTGAGAAACTATTTTATTTCCACTACAATGGCTATACAAATTTAAAAAATAACAATAACAAATATTGGCATTAATGTGGATACATTGTAACATTCATGCATTGTCTGTGGGAACATAACATGATTCGGCCACTGTGTAAAATAAGTTACAGTTTCTTCAATCAGTTAAACATAGAATTCCTATAAGACCCAGCAATTCCACTCCTAGGTATATACTCAAAAAATGGAAAACAGGTGTTCAAAGATTCATGCATAAATGTTTACAGCAGCATTCTTCACAATAGCCAAAAGGTAGAAATAACTAAAATGTTCACCAATGGATGAAGGAATTAAAAAAATTACTGTAGATTACTTTTTAATGGCACTGGGTTTTTTTCATATAAATTTGTTTAAGTTCCTTATAGACTCTGGATATTAGACCATTGTTGGATGGATAGATTGAAAAAATTTTATCCCATTCTGTAAGTTGTCTGTTCACCCTAATAATAGTTTCTTTTGCTTTGCAGAAGCTTTTTAATTATTAATAGATGCCATTTGTTAATTTTTGCTTTTGCTGAAACTGCTTGTGACATTTTTATTATTAATCTTTTTCCCTGCCTATGATTTTCTTAAAGGGTTTTTATAGTTTTGGGTTTTACATTTAAGTCTTTAATCCCTATTGAGTTTTTCATATGTAGTGTAAGGAAGGGGCCCAGTTTCAATTTTCTGCATATGGCTAGCCAGTTATCCCAGCACCATTTATTAAATAAGGAATCTTTTCCCCATTGCTTGTTTTTGTCAGGTTTGTCGAAGATCAAATGGTTGTAGGTGTGTGGTCTTATTTCTGAGTTCTCTATTCTGTTGCATAGTTCAATGTGTCTGTTCTTGTACCAGTACCATGATGTTTTAGTTACTGTAGTCTTGTAGAACAGACGCTTCTCCAAAAGAGACATACATGTGGCCAACAAACATATGAAAAAAAAAGCTCAACATCACTGATCAAGAGAAATGCAAATCAAAACCACAATGAGATACCATTTCAACCAGTCAGAATGGCTATTATTAGAAAGTCAAAAAACAACAGATGCTGGCAAGGTTTTGGAGAAATAGGAACACTTTTACACTGTTGGTGAGAGTGTAAATTTGTTCAACAATTGGGGAAGACAGTGTGGCAATTCCTCAAAGACCTAGAGGCAGAAATACAATTTAACTTAGCAATCCCATTAGTGGATATATAGCCAAGGGAATATAAATCATTGTATTATAAAGATACATGAACATACATGTTTGTTGCAGCGCTATTCACAATAGCAAAGACATGGAATCAACCTAAATGCCCATCAATTATAGACTGGATAAAGAAAATGTGGTACATATACACCATGGAATACTATACAGCCATAAAAAGGAATGAGATCATGTCCTTTGCAGGGACATGGATGGAGTTGAAAGCCACTGTCCTCTGCAAACTAATGCAGGAATAGAAAACAAAACACTGCATGTTCTCACTTATAAGTGGGAGCTGAATGATGAGTACACATGGATATAAGTGGGGGACAATGCACACTGGAACCTGTAACAGGATGAGTGAAGGAGGGAGAACATTGATTTTAGGTTACCTAGAAGCATAATGTGTTCATCATGTTTACTGTCAAACTACTTTGTTTTGTCTTCAACTTTAGTGTTGAGTGGCTCTTCTACTCTTTAGAAATGTGCTGCCTGGTAAGCTTTTCCCCCTCCATCATGGGTTTTAGGTACCAATCCAAAGGGTGTGTTATTGTCAAAGGCTTGATCACTCTACCATATGTTATTTCAATTGTCAAAGAGTCCCTTACATATTTTTCTTTAAGATATTTAGAAAAAAATCATGATAAGGTTGGTTTTACAGGTTAGAATGAAGCACATAAAAATAGCTTAAAATTGTAAAATATATATTGGCTTTCTTCTGAAGGGAGGAAAAGTGTAAGGTGATGAGGCCAGAGAAAGCTTGGATCAGAACAAAGATGTATAAGCAGAAAGGCTAGAGCCCTCCTTTTGGAGGCCACAATAGTCTTAGGAAAATCGAATCTACAGATACTAGAAGAAAACCCGGGGGGGGGGGGGGCGGCGGTGCTAAGGTGAAAAAAAAATCAACATAAAAATTTAGATAATTTTTTAAAAAATTTTAAAAAATATTTTACACCAAATATATTAATGGTGATTTAATTTTA
>CAUYLG010053205.1:0-17115 GCA_963573385.1 Cacajao melanocephalus
ATGATTTATAATCCTTTGGGTATATATCCAGTAATGGGATTGCTGAGTCAAATGGCATCTCTATTTCTAGATCCTTGAGGAATCACCACACTGTCTTCCACAATGGCTGCACTAATTTACACTCCCACCAACAGTGTAAAAATGTTCCTATTTCTCCACATCCTCTCTAGCATCTGCTGTCTCCAGATTTTTTAATGATCGCCATTCTAACTGGCGTGAGATGGTATCTCAATGTAGTTTTGATTTGCATTTCTCTAATGACCAGTGATGATGAGCTTTTTTTTTCATGTTTGTTGGCCTTTAGAGGCCAACTTCTGAGTAGAAAACCCATTCCAGAGGAGGTAGGGGTGGGACAGAGAGAGTCCAGCAGCATGGTGGTCTCAGAGCCTGCAGGCGGCCACCCAGCTCAGCTTCACCTCCTCTCTGCACCAGCGCTGAGTCAGCCAGACCTACATACAACCTGCCTTCATGGATCATGGGCTTGGACAGCCTGCTTCCTCCCGAAACCTTAACTTTCGTACTCAGAATCAGGTGAACAATGAGATCAAGTGTCAAAAGATCTCTGGGCACAGTCCCCAGGCATTCCACAGATGATGGGCTATACTGTGTATTGCTCCATTTTCTAGAAGGGGAAACTGAGTCCTGGAGAGGTAAAGTGACATCCTGAGAGCAATGGCAGAGTCAAGACTGGCACACCAAGCTCCTGGCATATGGTGTGGCATTCTGGCCACACTGCCCTCTGGCTTGGGGTGGGCCAGACCCAGCAGGTTCATGCAGCTGGGATTTGTGGTCTAAATTGGGTGTGTAGAGAAGAGCCACTCACATCTAGTCGAGGTTGGCTAAGCAGGCCTCCAATGTGGTACCTGGGTGACCCTCAGGGCGCTTGACTCTGCAAGAAGCTTGGGAAGACCTTGCTTCAGTCTGCCCTAGGCAATTGGGTCTGAAATTCTACCCTGAGCCCTTTTTGCTGTCCCTTCTCAATGTTAACCTCTGCCCTCCCCTCCCCCACACCCAACCTGGGGCCAGCTGCCCAGGAAGCTATCCTGGGCTATACACTTGGCCTGAAACATCTGCTGGACATGGCCAGACACATATCCTTCCTGTGACAAGTTTGGAACAGGATGGGCAACACTGTCTTTGCTCTTTCTCAGGGCCATGCCAAGGTACAGGCTGTTCCTAGAAGATGGTGACATGAGCTGGGTGGGGGAGGACTATGCCCTTGGCCCACAGATTCTGGGCAGCTCTCTGATCAGTGGACTGCAGGCTCCCCTGTGATCAGGCTACCCAGGGCTATAGCTCAGCATGTCAACGCCAACAACTCAGGGACAGGAGACTGGTCCTTTCCCGTGGGGAGGAGCTAAGTGCCAACAACTCCGTCCCCCAGTACAGCAATCTAGCACCTTCCAGGTGGTGATGGTGGCGGGGTTCCTGTACGCCAGGGCCTGTGCAGGCTGGTCTTCAACATTAGTTCTCTTGATCTTGACTATAGCCCTGAAAGGAAGAGCTATCATGATTCCCATTCTGCAGATGAGGGTGTGAAGACCCAGACAGGGGTAGTCCTGAGATCACACAGTCCTAGAACTAGGCTCAGCCTGACCCTTGAGCAGGTGCTCCTTACTGCTACCAAGGATGTGGATGTCATGGCCATTTATTACTAACTGATGAGCTGGGGGCTTAGGTGGGAGCAAGAGTGAACCTCAGAGCCCCAAGGCTTTGCAGAAGGTATGGCAGGCATGAGCCCTGAGCTGGGGAGCAAGAGGTGGATGTCACAACTGGTGGACCAGTCCTGGCTGGACCAGGCCTCTTGTCCTACTCCTTAGACAAGGCAAAGAGCTTCAGGTACCCGGGGCCGAGGACGAAGGCAGCAAGGGACAGTGGCCTCAAGGGGCAGCCTCAGGTGAGGGGCTGGCTGCAGGTGAGGGGCTCATACCAGGTGAGGGGCTGGCTGCAGACACTCACAATTGTTGGCTTTTTTGATTTAAAATTTGTAAAAGTTGGCAGGGTGTGGTGGCTCACACCTGTAATCCCAGCACCTTGGGAGGCTGAGGTGAGTGGATTACCTGAAGTTAGGAGTTCGAAACCAGCCTGGCCAACATGGTGAAACCCCATCTGTACTAAAAATACAAAAATTAGTTGAGTATGGTGGTGGATACCTGTAATCTCAGCTACTCAGGAGGCTGAGGTAGGATAATTGCTTGAACCTGGGAGGTGGAGGTTGCAGTGAGCTGAGATCACGCCATTGCACTACAGCCTGGACAACAGGAGCAAAACTCCATCTCAAAAAAAAAATTAAAAGAAAAAAAAATTGGCTGGGCGCGGTGGTTCACGCCTGTAAGCCCAACACTTTGGGAGGCCGAGGCAGGTAGGTCACCTGAGGTCAGGAGTTCAAGAGCAGCATGGCCAACATGGTAAAACCCTGTCTCTACTAAAAATACAAAAATTAGCCAGGCGTGGTGGCGGGTGCCTGTGATCCCAGCTACTTGGGAGTCTGAAGCTGAAGATTCGCTTGAACCCACGAGGCGGAGGTTGCAGTGAGCGGAGATCATGCCATTGCATGCCAGCCTGCACAACAAATGTGAAACTTCATCTCAAAAATAAAAAATAAAAGATAACCAATGAGATTTACAATTGTTTTACAGTGTTCCCTGCCTTGTTCTTGTCACCAAAAGCCATCAAGCCACAGGTCCTCCTATGATCCTTCCCAAATGCTTCACATTCTATCATCACAGCATTGAGGATCCTGAACTGAAATCCTGTGCTATTGCTCCCAGTGGTGGGGAGCTTCAGGAATTTGGCCACTTTTCTTTCACAGCTTGCCAGGTGACACAAAGGGGATGGTCAATGGAATATTTGTTAAATGGGTGGATAGTTAGTTAAATGGACAGATGGATTGTTGGATAGATGGTTGGATGGAAGGTTGGATGGATGGTTGAATGGATTGATAGTTGACCAGATGGTTGGATGGATGGCTGGATGGACAGTTGGATGGATGGTTGGATGGATGGATAGTTGGATAGATGGTTGGGTGGATGGTTGGATGGACAGTTGGATGGATGGTTGGATGGATGGCTGGAAGGACAGTTGGATGGATGGTTGGATGGACAGTTGGATGGATGGTTGGATGGATGGATAGTTGGATAGCTGGTTGGGTGGATGGTTGAATGGATTGATAGTTGAACAGATGGTTGGATGGATGGCTGGATGGACAGTTGGATGGATATTTGGATGGACAGTTGGATGGATGGTTGAATGGACAGTTGGATGGATGGTTGGATGGACAGTTCGATGGATGGTTGGATGAATGGATAGTTGGATAGATGGTTGGGTAGATGGTTGCACGAAGGGCTGGATGGTTAGTTGGTGTATTCGTTTCCTATTGCTGCTGTAACAGATTACCACAAACTTCATGGCTTAAAACAACATAAATTTATTATCTTACAGTTCTGGAGGTCAGAAATCTGAAAGGGGTCTCACTGGGCTAAAATCAAGATGTCAGCAGGGTTGCATTCTGGAGGCTCTAAGGGAGCATTCACATCCTCCTTGCCTTCCCAGCTTCAAGGGGCTGTCAGTTTTTCTTGTCTTGTGGCCCCTCCCTCCATCTTCAAAGCCAACAGTGTAATACCAAGTCCTTCTCACACTGCCATCTCTCTGGTTCCTCTTCTCCTCTTAAGAACATTTGTGATTACCCTGGGCCCACCCAGATAATCCAAAATAATCTCCCTATTTTAACACCAGATGATTAGCAACCTTAATTCCATCTGCAACCTTAATCCCCCTTTGCCATGTTAAGTAACATAATCACAGGCTCTGGAATTAGGATGGAGACATCTTTTGGAGGACATTAGTCTGCCTATTACAGATGGATAGATGGTTAGTTGGACGGATGGGTAGATGTATGGATAGATGTATAGATAGATGTATAGATGAATGATTGTATGGATGGATAGGCAGATGGATAGAGGGTTGGATGGTTGGTAGATGGTTGGATGGATGGGTGAGTGAATGAATGGATGGCAGACTAAACCCTCCTGACCCCCTTGCCTCTGATGGGAATGAACAGTTTGAAACAGATCATACATGTTACCTCCCATCTCCTGCATTCTCTATCACTATTAATATAGCGCAAGAGCACTGAGCCAAGCCTCCCAAGTAGCTGGAACTACAAACTTGGATGTTTGCCAAGCCCTGAATGTCTTTTTTTTTTTTTTTTTTTTTGGAGATAGAGCCTCACTATGTTGCCCAGGCTGGAGTGCAGTGGCACAATTTTGGCTACTGCAACCTCTGCCTCCCGGGTTCAAGCAATTCTTCTGCCTCAGGCTCTCGAGTAGCTGGAATTTCAGGCATGTGCCACTATGCACAGCTAATTTTTTTTTTTTTTTTGTATTTTTAGTAGAGATGGGTTTCACCATGTTGGCCAGGCTGGTCTCGAACTCCCGACCTCCGGTGATCCACCTGCCTCAGCCTCCCAAAGTGCTGGGATTCCAGGCATGAGCCACCGCACTCGGCCACCCTGCATGTCTTTCTCTTGCTCTTTCCAACTGGTTCTGGTGCTCCCAAAAGTGGGGAATTCTGTCCCACCTTTGGCCTAGCACTCCAAGCCATATTTGACGCTTACCTGCTGCTGAATGAGAGAATGACTTTGTGGGACATTCAACTGGGCTGGGATATTGGGATGGGGAAGGAAATCTGGGATTTGTACCCCCTCTAGGTGAGTGTGATGGGATATCCATGAGGGGTAGCAGGGAGAGGAGCTCAGCCCCTAGAACCCACCCACTTGGGTGGGATGTTTTACTGGGGAGAAAGTCAGTTAAGTCTGTGTTTATTCCTTGTTTAATCTGTTTAAATACTTATATATATGTCCACACACACATATATATTATTTAAACAGAATACATATAGATATATATAAATATAGATATAGATACAGATTTTTTTTTTTTTTGAGACTGAGTCACTCTGTCACCCAGGCCGAAGTGCAGCCTCCACCTCCCAGGTTCAAGTGATTCTTGTGCCCCAGCCTCCCAAGTAGCTGGAACTACAAACATGTGCCACCACACCTGGCTAATTTTTGTATTTTTAGTAGAGACGGGGTTTTGCCATGTTGCCCAGGCTGGTCTCAAACTCCTGGGCTCAAACGATCCACCTGACTCACTCTCCCAAAGTGTTGAGATTACAGGTGTGAGCCACCGTGCCTAGCATAAAATAATATTTGATTAATATAAAATAATATCTGTGGCCGGGCACCATGGCTCAGGCCTGTAATCCCAGTACTTTGGGAGGCTAAGGCGGGTGGATCACCTGAGGTCAGGAGTTTGAGACCAGCCTGGCCAACATGGTGAAACCTCGTCTCTACTAATATACAAAAATTAGCCAGGTGTGGTGGTGCACACCTATAATCCCAGCTACTCAGGAGGCTGAGGCAAGAGAATAGATTGAACCTGGGAGGCGGAGGTTGCAGTGAGCTGAGATGGCGCCACTGCACTCCAGCTTGGGTGACAGAGCAAGACTCTATCTCAAAAAAAAAAAAAAGAATATCTGTGATGAACAATTCATAATAGTATAACGGACACCTGCAACCTACCATACTATACAACATAGAATGGGAACAGAACTTGCCTTGCTAGACCATAAGCTCCACAGTCCTGGGCTTCATGTCTGCCTCGCTCACTCCTGTGTCTCCTCAGCATCATGAAGAGTGCCCCGAACCCTGTGGCCTGTGGCAGATGTCCATGGTTGGCATCCCCCGAGTGCGCCTCTCTAGCCAGCTCCTGCCTGTCCTAGAGTGTGACAAAGTTTGGATTAGCACTTCCTTTAGATAGTTCTACCACATACGCCTGAACTCCTAAAATGATATCATTTGGTTATACTTCAGGGGGGCTTTATAAGAATGGCGTTGAACTGAATGTAGTCTACAATTTGTTTTTCACCTCACATGATGGTTCAGGATTCACCCATGCCGCTGTGTGAGCTGCGGCTGATTTCTCAATTTGCCTGTCACTGGATATTTGAGTTTCTCCTTAGGAACAGTGCTGCTAAAAATGTCCCCGGGGTCGGGGGTGGGAGTTATTGTCATTATTGTTATCACTGGTCCTGTTCCCATTCAAGCAGGTTCACACTGCTCCTCTCCTCCCTACCTCCAGCATGCACGGCCACTTCCCGGGCCCACTGGTGCCTCAGAATAAGGCTCCTTGTGACCTGAGCCAAACGTGGGTGGGGGTGGGAGGAGGTATGGGAGGGGCACAGCTGTAGAGAACTTCTCCCATCTGGATCTATGCCCTGCACCCCACCTTGAGTCACCTCCAAAAGCACATCTCGTCCCCCAGGCCCTACGTTTAGAATAGGATGAAATGGAAAACAGACTGCAGTTGGGCAGTGCCGGGTTCAAAATCAGCCCATCACATCCAAGCCATGTGACAAGTCAGTTCCCCTTTCTGAGCCTCAGTCTCCTCACCTGTGACTGGGGGTGACCTCCCTGCTGTCCTCACAGCGCATCTTGGCGCCAGAGGTGCTCAGGGAAGGGCAGGGAAGCTGAGGTCGCAGCTGTTGCTGTTTTCCTGACTGCAGCTGCCGTGCTCCATCTTCCCCAGATGCTGTCAGGAACATGAGGGAGCATCTAACCCAGACCTCTTTTACAGATGAAGGAACTGAGGCAATGGCAGGGGGTGGGGGCTCCAGCCTGTTCTCTGCTGCAGGACAGATTGGTCCCACACCAGTATGTCCCCACTGCCTCCGTGTGCATGCAAGGGACTGCCATGCTGTCCCCCTTCCGCCATGCCACCCTGGACCTGCCCTTGAAGTGCTTGTGCAGCATCCTGCTCTGGCCTGGCCCTGGGGTATGAAGATGGGGATGGTGGGGGGCAGGGGAGCAGCAGTGATGGCGTCATGACTATGCCACCTGACCCCAGGCTTCTGCCTGGGCCCCACAGTCACCTTCTACTCTCCATGAGGCCCTGGAGTCCCCACTCTCCCTGACCAGTCCTGCTGCATCTCAAGAGACCCAGGTCCTGCCTGCCCAACCTGGACAGAGCACCCACTCTGCTCTGAAGTCTGCTGCTTCAGACAGATGAGAGGCTGCCTAAAGAATGCGGGCGGAAGCAAATGCTTGATTTTGCAGTTGCATCCAGTTATCAGCTAAGGACGTCGGGTTCAGTGTCACACAGAAGAAACAGGACATGAGCCCAGACCTGACGCCTCTGCCTGATGCCCCACACAGCTTGCATTCTGGTGCCACGGGAGAGCATGGAGGGGGCTCCTGCCCAGAGCATATACAGGGGGAGTCTCCTCCAACAAGGCGTCTGTGCTGGGAGGAGCACCCCCGGCGCAGCCAGGCCTCTCACCCTCAGCGATGCAAGTGCAGGAGTCATTTTCTCTACAAGCACTGTCCCCACACTGTCCCCAGGGAGCAGGCCTGAGCCTGGAGGAATGGGTTAGAAAGGGCCAGCTCCCTTCAACAAGCTGCACCCCTTCCCACCTGCCGACACCCTTCACCATTTCCTGTGAGGGAACCCCCTCCTGGCTGCGGCAACGTTCCCTCCAGGCGCCGCCCCCGCAGCCCCCAGGCCCCTCCTCTGCGCCAGGGTGGGAGCGCAGTAATTCAAGTTATTTTTAGTCAAGCTGCATCCTCCAGGAGATTCGAGTCAAGGGGAAGCCGCCCCCGCACCTCCAGGAGCTGCTTGCGGAAAGAAAGTGATCGATTAAAACCAGTGCCACAAGGGCCCCGTGCCAGGCAGGCAGCAGGCACTGAGACGGGCAGAGCCAGGACCGTGGGCCTCTCACCCGTGGGCTCCCAGGCACTGGTGCTGCGTTGTTAGGAGTGGCGGGGGTCCCCGCAGGCCCCTCACTGCCACTGATCAGCAGCTGCTCCTCAGCCCAACCTCATCTGACCCTGTCCCCAGCAGCCCTGCCCACAGGGAGGAGGGCCGCTGCAGAGTGATCCCCTCTCTCATCCCCACTCTGGGCGGGATGCTTTGCCCCTGTCCCCACCAGCCCCTGCCCACCTGGGGAGATTGGGGAGAGCAGAGAAGGACCCCTATTTAGCCTGCCTGGTCTTCCGTCCAATCTGAGCCTTGTCCCAGGAGAGCTGCCGGGTGGGCGGGGACAACCCTGACCCCCTGACTGCCAGCACCTAGCCCTGAGGATTATCAGGAAATGGGGAGCAAAGCCACAGGCAGGCGCAGGAGTAGGCAGGTGGCTGGGGGATTAACCAGGGCCGAGCAGTGTCCACAGGCCAGGCCCCAGGAAATGCTCAGAATGAACAGGTCCCTGAAGCCCTACCCGAGCCTGCCAAGTAGGTGATGCCCTGCTCCCCTCTCCCTGATGAGGAAGCTGAGCCATGGGGTTGAGTCTCTGCTCAAGGTCAACCGGCTGCCTGGCGTCCAGGCAGGTCTGGACTGTGCTCCCCAGCCCTCTCAGCAGCTGCCTGGTGGTGGGGGTGCCTGAGGATTTGAAGAACCAACTAATGAGCGGGTATGAGACCGATGTAGAAAAAGGAACTAACAAATGCAATATTGCAGGGGGTCGCCTGCTGGATGAGGTGGGCGTGAGTCTCCCAGCACCTGCCCCCACCTTCCATGGATGCCAGAGGGTCACTCCTCCCTGTAAGCGTCCCCTTCCTTTTCCCAAGTGGTCATCAATGTGAGAGTGTCACTCAGTGTCCATGCCCAGGAGAGTTTCCAGGAGTGGCTTTGACAGGGGAGAAAAGGCTGGGTGATCACCAGCAAGTCACTTTACTTTTCTGAGCCTCAGTTTCCTCCTCTGCAATGTGGGATTAACAGGCGAGGCCACTCTGAGGGTGTGGTGAGAACCAGCCACAGTACAGGCAAAGCTCCTGACTCCAATCCTAGCAGCAGGCCCCTTTCCCTGTCCGTGCCCTGGACTGGGGCTGTGTGCAGGAAAGGCGAGGGCACCCTCCTCAGGCCAGGCCTTGGGGGCCTCGGGCGCAGTGACTGCTCAGGAAGGCCTGGATCAGCTGGGAGAGCTATGGGAGCAAATGCCAACCTTCACCCTCTCCAGCCCACTGTGTTCTCCCCATCTCTGCCTGATGGCACAGGGCCTGCCTCATCTTCCAGGAAGGCTCCCAGGGTGCTCCTCCAACCCTCAGAGGCTTTGCAGGGCCCCCTGGCCTGGCTTGAATGGAACCCTCTCTGGTCTACATCTGGGTGTGCTGTGCCCACAGCTTCTTCCCCTCCCAACCTCCCCGGCTCTGCACATCATAGGTGCTCCTAGTGATTGTGGTGGTGGCCCCGGCACAGCAGATTCAAGAGGTTTGGGGCTGGGGACCCCTCACAGGACCTGTCCACAGCTCTGCGTCTGCTGCCTCATGAGAATCTCCGGTAGCCGCGTGGCCGACCTCATTTACGTGGAGGTGGGAGTGGGCCATTTAGCAGCCCCTGGGAAGTTGAGTGACTTGCCAGGGACACAGCCAGGAAAGGGCTGCCCTTGGGCTGGAACCCACTGCCTGCAGCCACAAGCCCTTCTTGCTCAGGGGACACTCGATGGGCCCTTTAGGATCCCCAGCCCCCTCAGACTCCTAGCTTCTCTCTGCTCCTGCTGGAGTCCCATATGCCTCCCTAAGCAGGGCCAGGCCTGACTCTTCTCCCTTAGCCTGTGTTGTCCTGGGGCCTGGGAGGGGGTTGCTGAAGCACTAGTGGAAACCCAGGAACAGGGACGGTGGGGAGCCCAGCACCTCCCAGGGAACACAAATGGGTAAGGGCAGCCAGGGGTTTTCTCTCGACCCAGGAGGGAAGCGCCAGCAGCTGCCTTCCCATGGGGTGCAGGCCTCTTGTGGCCCTCTGTACCTATCCACTCCTCAGGCCAACAGTAGCGAATGCACCCTCCACCCCCACCCCGGCTCAGGCCGCTCTCGTTCCCTTCCTGACTCTCCCATATTCACTGTGTACCTTGAGCAAATTCCTTTTCTTCCCAGACCTCAATTTCCCCAGCCATAGGCTTAGAGAGGGGAACTAGATGACCTTCAAAGCCCCTGCTCCAGTGCTGGCTTTCTGAACTCTGCTAGGGGCTCCTGGGTCACAGCCTCTGTCTCCTGGGAGGGCGTAGGGACGAGGAGAGCCGGGGCTTGAAATCTTTGGGAGAAGATAGCCCCCTCATTCATTCAGAATAATTCTGTCAAAGGTCATTTCATCCTGTCCTCTCTCCCTCTTAAAGAGTCCTCCATCTGATCCCTAGGAAGGGGTGGTCCTGGGATGCAGCCAGGGCATTAACCCCAGGACTGCTTGGTGAGCAGAGAAGTCCTCTCTCCCCCACCCACCCAGCCTCTCTTTAGTCTGAGCTGGGGACGGAGGGAGGGAGGGTACAGATGAGAGGGGCATCCAGACAGGATGGGGTTAAAGGAGAAAGGGAGCTGGAAAGGGGCTGTGGTTGCCAAGGCAACGACATTGCTGGGGCCATTGGAGGCTGCTGGGGAGGGAATGGAGAGGGGTGTCCCTCCCAACCCTCAGCTTCATTCTTCCTTTTCAGATGCTCTTTGTTAAAAGGGAGTCTCCTTAGCTTCCTTTTGTGGCTGGGAACAGGAGTGGGGAGAGGTACGTGTGGCTTCCCTCCAGCCCTGTCCAGCACCCTCATGTCAGCCACCCACCTTGTCCCTTCCCTCCTACCCTTCCTGGCAGGTCCGTTTTCAGTGCTGCTGGGCTTCTCTTCCATTCATACCCGGCCAGCCCCTGGCTGCCTGAGGCCAGCTGACCCCAGCCCTGGCTTGATCAGGCAGCAGCCTGCCCTCCACCCACGGACACCACCACCTCCTTTCTAGGCCTGCTCTGGATGGGGCAGGGTGTCTGAGCAGAGGCAGGGGCTGCCACAGAGGATTTCCTCACTCTGGGCATCCGTTGGCCATAGAGGCCCCGGGCTTCTCCTATCACGTGGCAGTCACTGTCACAAGGCCTCCTTCGTGGCCTCACTGGGTACAAAGCACCCCATGCTCCCCCAGATGCTGGTGGATGCCTGGACCATTTGGCTGTGGGGCCTCTAGCCAGTCATGACCAAGGACTCCATCTCCCCATCTGTGAAGTGGGGTGACAAAAACCCCATCCCCTCCAAAGGCTGCTGTGCGGTCTCACGGTCAAACCCGCGGGCCACCCAAAGGCACAGCGAGGCTCCGGGAGGCCTCCTGCCTGCTCAGCCCTGGTGCTGCTGGCCTCCACCATGGCAGGAGGCTGAGGCTCGGAGAGGCGAAGCCACTCTGCTGGTGAGCGCCAGTCAGAATCAAAAACCAAGTCTGTCTGATGCCAAAGCCTGTTCCTTTAACCCGCAAGAGGCATTGCCCTAGGGTAACTGCAAAGTGGGCCGGGGGGGCTGTGCCCAGGGATGCCCATGGGCTCTACTTCCTCTGCCTTGAACCCTCTCTGGGTGAAGACCCTTCACCACCACCACCACCACCACCAGGAACTTGGAGGCAAGGGAGACCTGACCCAGCCGAGAGAACCTGTTGAAAATGGACGGCCAGGGACTGAATCTGGAGGTGGGGCAGTGGGGGTGCTGAGAAGCGCAGCTGTGAAAGGCCTGGGAGGCTGCAACAGCCTTCCGCGGGAGGGGAGCGGGTGCCTGTCTCCAGCCCACCTGCAGCACCAGATTCCCTTAGCGGTCCCACTCTGCCCCCTTGCGGACGATAGGCTCACATCCCGGTTCACTTCTGGGCTAGATGGGCCAGGTGCGCCCCCAGAGGGAAATCAGGCTTGGCGCTGGGGGCGGGGGAAGGGGGGCGGCGGTCGCGGTAACCGGAGGAATGGGCCTCACCTCCCAGGTTCTGCTGGAGCCGAACTCTCTTCTGACAGATACTGAGCACCAGCCTGGTGTTGTGTGCAGTCCACCGCCCTTTCCTTCTACCAGGAGCTTTGAATCCCAGACTCCTGGGAGGGAGTGAACTTAAGAGCTCTATTTTCCAAGCCTCTATCCCTTTTTTTGGGAGGGGGAGGAAACAGAGTTTTACTCTTGTCGCCCAGGCTGGAGTGCAATGACGGACGTGATCTCAGCTCACTGCAACCTCCGCCTCCTGGGTTCAAGTGCTTCTCCTGCCTCAGCCTCCCAAGTAGCTGGGATTACAGGCGCCTGCCACCATGCCCATTTAATTTTTGTATTTTTGGTAGAGATGGGGTTTCACCATGTTGGCCAGGCTGGTCTCGAACTCCTGACCTCAGGTGATCCACCCACTTCAGCCTCCCAGAGTGCTGGGATTACAGGTGTGAGCCACCACACCCGGCCCCGTCCATCCCATTTTTAAACCCCCAACCCCAGGTCATTCAGTGGCTGCTGGCACACCCCTTGTATCAGGAAGCTTGCTACCTCTGGGAGCAACCCATGGTTTAGCAGGAATTCTGATTGCAGAAATGCCCTTTATCCATGGAGCTGGCATTTGCTTCCTTCAGTCATAGCTCTGTCTTCTAGGGACACACAGAATTAGGTAGCCCCTCACTCAGAAAGTTATAAGCAGATCCAAAGTCCCAAAGCCCACCTCCCCTCTGCACTTCTGTCTTGCAGAAAAAACACCCTGGTTCTGATAAACTTCACAGTCTCTCTTACCTGAAAACACTGGTAGCCCCTGTCGTTCTGGAACTCAGAGGCCGACGGGACCTAGTGCCCCTGGGGATCGCCGGTTTCCTCCAGCCTGGCTTTCTCTTGTTCTTGGATCTTGTCCTTATTTCTAGCATTCACTTGCCACTGACTTTCTTTCCCCAAGCCCTGTCTCCCTCCCCTGAGGCCTTGTGAGGAAGATGCATGGATGGGACTAACGATGAGGGAGCACCTACTGTGTGCTTAACATGGTGTTCTGTGCTTTACGCAAATTATCCAGTTTAGCCCCAAGAGGTAATTACTATTTTTATCCCCATGTTACGCTGGGGACTGAGGCTTGGCAAGCAAGCCTCCAGGTCCCAGAAGAGCTGACTTTTTTTTTTGAGACGAAGCCTCGCTCTTATCACCCAGGCTGGGCGCAGTGGCACAATCTCAGCTCACTGCAACCTCCGCCTCACAGGTTCAAGCAATTCTCTGCCTCAGTCTCCCGAGTAGCTGGGATTACCGGCGCCCGCCACCACGCCCAGCTAGTTTTTTTGTATTTTTAGTGGAGATGGGGTTTCACCATCTTGGCTAGGCTGGTCTTGAACTCCTGACCTTGTGATCCACCCGCCTCGGCCTCCCAAAGTGTTGGGATTACAGGCATGAGCCACGGAGCCTAGCCAACAGCTGATTCTTATCTCCGAGAAATCCCTCCAGGCCAGCCGGATTATTGCCCCTGATTCTGTCATCTTCCTAGATTTGTGAAATGTGCACATTTAACTCCTCAAACATGTATCAGGTCCCCACATACTTCTGGGACTGTGCCAGGAACTGCAAACACAACCCCAGGTGTCTCCAACCCCATCACTTTGCTGAGGAGACACCATGGGATCCTACTTGGGCTTTGAACTGGGTAATGGGTCTGGACAAGGCAAGACCCTTGCAGGCCACATGGGTTGAGCTGATCACATCCAGCCCCATCCAGCCCTATCTTGTCACCCAGGCTCACATCTTTCTCTGCCTTGTGCCCAAGGCATTTGAGAGAGACCTGGCTGATGCTCTGCTGAGTCCAGCCAGTGGCTCTGCCCAAGGCTACTCCATGGAGGGGGCAAGTAGACCCCTGCCTCCAGGTAGATTTGAGATGGAGCCAGAACCACTCACTCATGGAGAGTGGCAGTGTGTCAGCCCTAGAGGAAAGGTTAAGTTCTTTGTCTTTTTGTATGCGTGTGCCAGAGACTCTTTTGACATCTGGTAATATTTATTGACCTCTTCTCAAAATAATGTTTCAAAATATGTAAAATAGATTAGGATTACAAAATATTTTCATGAGCAGGGAAAGATGTCTACAAATTATGATTAAATGCATAAAATCAGATTACAGAAGAATTCATATAGCATAAGCTTCCATTTGTGAAGATAGAGAAGGAGTGAAAAAGGGAGGGAAGAAGAAAGGAAAGAAAGAAAGAAGGAAAGAAGGGAGGGAAGAAGGAAAGAAGGAAGGGAGGGAAGAAGAAAGCGAGGAAGGAAGGGTGAAATAAAGAAAACTATCCCTAGAAAGAATACTATATTTGTAGACATGGCTGGCCCTACCATCCATCCCACTTTGAAAAGCACGACAGGGGCTGGGTGTGGTGGCTCACGCCTGTAATCCCAGCACTTTGGGAGGCCAAGGCAGGTGGATCACTTAAGATCAGGAGTTCAAGACCAGCCTGACCAACACGGTGAAACCCCGTTCTCTACCAAAAATAAAAAAATGAGGCCGGGCACGGTGGCTCACGCCTGTAATCCTAGCCCTTTGGGAGGCCGAGGTGGGTGGATCACCTGAGGTCAGGAGTTCAAGACCAGCCTGGCCATCATGGTGAAACCCCATCTTTATTAAAAATAAATAAATAAATAAATAAATAAATAAATAAATAAGCTTGGCATGATGGTGGGCGGCTGTAATCCCAGCTACTCAGGAGGCTGAGGCATGAGAATCGCTTGAACCTCGGAGGCGAAGGTTGCAGTGAGCTGAGATCGTGTCATTGCACTCCAGCCTAGTCAACAATAGCAAAACTCCGTCTCAAAAAAAGAAAAAGAAAAAGAAACAAAGAAAGAAAAGAAAAGCATGACAAGTCAGTGACTCCAGGTCAGAGCCCTCTTTGGCTCCTGGACAGGTCCCCTCAGGTCACAGCCAAAGTTCCTCATTCTTGTCACTGCCTCCCCCTTGCCTAACAGCTGGGATTTCCCTCTGGGCCAATCCTAATGCAGCCCCAATGGTATTGCATAGCCATGGTCCAATCTCTGAATCTGCCTCCCCATCAGACTGTGGCTTTCTGCTCACTGCTTTTTCTGCCACTGTCATAATGGTCTAGCTAAACCAAGTCACTATTCACTTCTTAGGCGCTGTGGGAGCCGCTACCCAGCTGGAAGGCCACATAGCAGGGCAGCCTGGTTCTTTCAAAGTCATCACAGGCTGGGCGTGGTGGCCCACACCTGTAATCCCAGCACTTTGAGAGGCCAAGGCAGGTGGATCACCTGAGGTCAGGAGTTCGGGATCAGCCTGGCCAACATGGTGAAACCCTATCTCTACTAAAAATACAAAAATTGGCCAGGCATGATGGCGGGTGGCTATAATCCCAGCTACTCAGGAGTCTGAAGCAGGAGAATTGCTTGAGCCTGGGAGGCGGAGTTTGGAACAAGCCAAGCTCACGCCATTGCACTCCAGCCTGGGCGACAAGAGCGAAACTCCGTATAAAAAAAAAAAAAAAAAAAAAAAGAATAAAAAAAATAAATAAATAAAAATAAATAGTCATCACAGCCCTCGCTGTCAGCCTCTAGCCTGCTGGCTTCTCTTTCTAAAGAGTGTGGCAGTCAGACCTCCTCCCTGTCCCAACCTTCAGAGCCACCTCTTCCACTTCCTGAGCTGAGGCCCTGGCTCACTGTCAGGCACTGCACCACCCTCACCTCCTGCAGTCTGTGTCTCTGCGCACCAGTTTCTCCACCTGTGCTCAGCACCCCACAAGGACTTTGCTCCTGCAGAGACACTCTCCTCAGGCCTCAGCTATTTCTTTCTTGGCACAAGGTCATCCATCAGTGTATGAGCCTGCTTTTCATTCTCCCAGCTCACACCTGCCAGATCTCTCTCTCCCCTTTCTCAGGAATGCTTCGGTAAGGAGTCATCCACGTGTCCTGCCTCCAAAACCTCGTTCCCCCTTCACTCCCCAAACTTCTGCAGTATGTATCTGTCACTCCATGAAATGGCTTGCCAAAGAATATTCGCTGGGCATGTGTTTATTAAGCTCTTGCTCTGTCCACATCCTGCTGAGTTAGGCAGTGGGAGAATGAAGGTGATTAAACCAGTCCCAAACTCAGGGCTCCTGTGATAATGGACACATACACCTGTAAGTAAACAACGTAATTAGAGTCTGGGAAAATTCTATAAAAAAAGCAAACCATGGCCAGGTGCGGTGGCTCATGCCTGTAATCCCAGCACTTTGGGAGGCAGAGGTGGGCGGATCACGACGTCAAGAGATCGAGACCATCCTGGCCAATATGGTGAAACCCTGTCTCTACTAAAATACAGAAAAATTAGCCCGGTGTGGTGGTGCACACCTGTAGTCCCAGCTACTCAGGAGGCTGAGCCAGGGGAATTGCCTGAACCTGGGCTGCAGAGGACGTCGTGAGCTGAGATCATGCCACCGTACTACAGCCTGGGCAACAGAGCAAGACTCCATCTCAAAAAAAAAAAAAAAAAAAGCAAACCATGAGAGGACACAGAGTAACTGGGAGATAAGGCAGAGGTTCTCTATTTTAGATAGTGCAGTCCAGGGAGGCCTCTATAGGAAAGAGCACACCATCCAAAGAACAGGGAGAAGGGCCATCCAGGTAGCCGGGATAGCAAGCCCAAAGGTCCTGAGGCAGAACACACATTTGTGCTTGGTAGGAAAGAAAGGCCATGGGTTTGGAGAGAAGTAAATGATAAAGAGAGGTTGCCAGGGTCAAGTGGGGTAAAGAATTGATCTTCAATGCAAGAGGATGTCCTTGCAGATTTAAGGGACAGGATCTAATTTGTATCTTAAAACGAGTCACCAAGCCCCACTGCCACATGGAAAATGAACTATAGGTGGAAAAGGTGGAGAGGGCCACAGAGCTGTTAGAGGCAACGCTTACTCAATTCTGAGGTCCAACAGGCATGTCACATATAATGCATCCGACGAAAACATCTGGCTCATCACTCCCCCTCAAAATAGAATAACCAAAGCCTCTTGCTCCCCACTCAATCTTCCATCTCTGTCAACAGCACCACCATTCATTCAGTTGTCAAGCCAAAGACATAGGGCTATCCTTGCCTCCTTTCTCTCCCTCATCTTCTGTGTTCCAAGTCCAGTCTACTCTTTCCTTGTCCACTCCTCCGCATTCCCACTGTCCTCCCTTAGGTCCAGGCAGCCTTCTCTCCTTCCTTCACTCTGCTCCTACTCCACAAAAGAGTCAGGGGTGCTTTTTTTTTTTTTTTTTTTTGTTTATTTTAAATATTGTTAACAGTATTGTGTTCAATGAACTCGGCTCACCGCAAACACAAACTACCGGGTTAAATCGATTTTCATGGCAAAGCCACCCAAGTATATTGGT